>VURO01006889.1:5793-55694 GCA_015108175.1 Pelvicachromis taeniatus
TTGTAGTGAATCATTGAGTGAGTCTCTGCTCCCCCCTCCTTTTTTTTTTAACAAGATTTGTTGTGTTGGCACATTTTTTTAACTGTCTTCACACATACATCGCACACAGCATCATTTCTATGCTGAACGTAAATGCAGTTATGATCTGTGAACAAAGTCACGGTCTTGCTGAGCCGTAGCACGCACATGAATGAGAGGCGGAAGGCGATTGTAGTTCCTATTAAAAGGGTATTTCTGACTATCCCGCTAATTGTCGAGTTCACATTTATCGGTGTGTCATATTTACGATTAAAAACATATTTAAATAAATTAGATATTGATATTTTCATATGGAAATTGATCCTGCAACATGAAGCGCTGGTGTTGGAAGTATGGATATTTCAGGATTGCTCCTCACATCACTACCCCTCAGTCAGTGAGTGAGGCGGTAGACAGCGGTGAGGAGGAGAGTGCAAGTGTGTCCTAAAAACACATAAATATGACTGACACCTGTAAACGAAGCAGCATCTGGCTGCAGTTTAAAGAAGAAGCAGATACTAATTAAGAGGAGAAACCACATCAGAGCTGAGGCATCTGATTTTTCTGAACGTCAGCCTGCATTGAGGATAAACTGTTTGGCTGTTTGGTTCTGTTTCTGTTCAGTGGATTTGTTTGCAGGGTTTTGTTTCTCTGTTAAATTAAAATGAAAAGTTTGATTAAAATATATTAAACAAAAGTAAGAATGCTGCTTTTTCAAAAGGGTTTATCAACACACAAAGCATTCATATTAGCCAAGTAAGGCTGAAATATGAGGCTTGTCTGCTTGTCTTCGGCTTCACCACTGAAATCCAAGACAGATATTTGTTTACACTTTTATTGCCATGACTACGTTTTTCTACGTGTACTACGCAAACAAGTTTTTTTGTTTGTCATCGTTTTGTTTTCATTTGTTTTATTATTTTTTTCAAACTGGATGTCCACTGTCAGAGCTGGTAACCTGTCCAGTGTATGTGGTCTGCTGCCGACCGTGTGTGGAGCTCAATAACACAGTGACTACAGATGTTGGGTTTTTATGAAGTCATTTTGAACATTTGTCCAAATAAAAATGAGGGATAAAGAAAAAGATGGAACCATGGACTCATGCAGGGATTGTACTAACAACCATACCAACAAACCATAGTTGACTGACTCCAGATAGCCAGAGACATGGAGAATAACCAACCCTGCCAAAGCCGGTCTGGTGGCACACAGTGACTTTTATTATATACTACCAGTATATGCTAATATTTTTTTTCCTTTAATTTGACACCTGTCCGCATATGAACTTTGGTACATTTCGGTAACTTTCCGGTTTTTCTTTTTTTTTTACATTTTAGAAACTAGTTATGAAATCTGCAGGCTTCCTCAGCTTCACTTGTTTTATGCTTTAGTAATAAGTGAGTAAGGGAGACAGCAACACTATCGTTTGCCTTGGAATAGATGCTACACCCAGGGAGAAAGAAGCAGTTGCCAACAGGAACAACCATGCTGCACAGAAGACCTGACAGTAGTCCAAATGTGACTGCCCAAGGCAACTGGGCAACCACGACTGGTCTCGTGCTGTGATAGAGGTTAATGAGATTGTCACACTTTGTCTGCCCTTTCTAAATGATGTTCTCTGTGAATAGGAATTTGTCCCGTAACTATTTAAATACAGTAAATCCTTTGTGGCAGCCCGTTCCCATTCCCTAAAAGTCATATACTGCTGCACCCCCAAAGTCGCTGGCATCTTTCAGACACGCATAAGTTGAACTTTGACATAAGTGTGGTGACGTCCAGTTTACGAGAGTGCTCCGGCTCTCACTGGGTCACATTTAAATGCAATGTGTCACAGCATTTCTCAGCATGCAGGATTACTGCTGTGAAGGACATTTAAGGATACCTTGCTGAAACACGGGGAAGTGTGCTGCGTTATCATAATGCAAATGTTTTTCAGCACCTGATGCTCGGTTTCTCGGTCAGATCTGCGACAGTCACATTAGAGTGTTGAGAAAATATACGGTAACAGTAACAAGACAATTTGCAGTTTCACACATTTGAGAGAGTGAGGTGCACAGAGCTGTGCAGAGATATTGGAGTATACAAGGTAGCAGAGTTTGAAGCTCGACTGTGTCTCTGTTGTCCACAGAGAAGCTCTTCTTCCTTCATTTCTGCCACTGTCACGTGCATAGTGGCAGAATATTGTATATCCTCTGATCCGGTGACACACAGTTTGCAGTGTGTGTGCACTTACACTCGATAAACTGGTGCTTTATTGTGCGCGCGTGCATCGCTGGAATGAGCCAAGGTCATCAAATCTCAAATTTAAAAAGAAAATAAAGTGTAATGCCTTTGGTCTATGATGAGAGGATTATAATTCCTGTGGGTGGTCATGTTTTTTCCCCACACCTGATTTCAAGTCCAAATATTCTAAGCTGACTGCATAATACGGCCGACATCTGCAGTAAGATAAGACCTGTGAGTTATCTGCATACATACTGAAAAGTCTGAGGTCACTGAGAAATTCTTGCCTCTGAAAGATAAAAACATAATATCATCATTATCAGCAACAAGCCAGCTGAGAGAAGAGGCTGTTACATTCCTAAACCGGCTCACGTGTACAGTAGTTCAGTAATGTCATACATAGAGGCTGACTGCTCTTATTTCTCATCATGCCTGTTATGGACTGTGTAATAAATGAATCTGTAGCTCGGTAGACAGCCTCTGCCTCCTGTGCTCCTGTGAGCGGTGGGAAGTGTCAGAGGTCTAACTGGGTTTCTTGTCTTCGTGTTTCCATGTGCAAATGTTTTAGTTGATGCTTAAAAGTTGCTGGTAAGCTTATTTATTTTATTTCTTTAAACATTTCTGTGCTGGCTGTCATATTTCTCCAAACTAGGAATGATAAAAAGCTTAGTCTGCATGTCATATTTAATGTCTACAATCATTGCGTATCTTATGTCCCACTTACACAGTCCTAGAGAGCAGTCATGAAGTTGTGAAGGAGAAATGTGTGTTTGCTGAGTAGTTGGTGCCGTTGCAAAGAGGGTGCTACACAAAAAACCCTCCTGGTGAATTCTTAGTTCACTAGCAGATGCCCACAGTTTGCGTGAACGGTGTCAACTCGTCAAACACTCACTAACTAGCTGAATGTTAGATAAAGTTTAAAGATAGTGTGATGCAAACAGAAAACGGCCTCCAAAGTAAAAGTTATGCCTCCTCATTGCAGCTGGTTTGTGCTCATTTTACAGTTTGTGTCGCACTTTTTGTCGTTTCACTCCTGGTAGCGAGTATTGGCAGAAAAGTCGTCATTTGGAAGTTGACCAGAACAATGAAACATCACAGATCTTCTCGATGCGCTCCTATTTAATGAGACTGGCAAAAACGCATCATACGTCTGGCTGTTGCCAGGCCTTCGGTGCTTTTTCAAGTTCCTCATCCCGTATTTAGAAGTTTCATGTAGGTGAGGCACACTGAACATAACAGGTGAAACACTCACACACTGAGAATGTGACGGCATTCACAGGCAGATGATGAATATGAAAATCTGAAGAATTGTTCGATTGTGAATGGTTTCAGAAGATAACAACCACAGTAATCATCAATCATACCTTTCTGCATGGCAATAAAAAGGCCTTACAGTTCCTCCTTAAGAATGATATAGTGAGTATTTACACAGGCTTTTAACTCTCATTAACTCTAGCAGACTTGTTCACCTGCACTGATCATGTCTGTCCCAGAGCACAGAGGCAGAGACCACGAGGCTAAGGACTCGGGTTTATTTTTTAATAATTCATTATGCTCCCTATCTAAGCATGCCTTCATGTCCACACACACACAGAAATCTCCTGTGAATAGTTAAATGGTTATTGCTCGATCAAATTTATAAAATGAGGCATTTGAACTCTTGTTTGGGAAATTAACTACTCTGAAATTAGATTGAGCTCTGAATTGATCTGTACCTCAAACAAAAATATCACTGAGTACATAGAAGCAATTTCCTGAGGAGCTTTTAGCAACAGTGGGGACAGCTATACTTTTGTTCATGCACAAACTTTCCTGAACCCTCAGGAATCGGAGGAAACCTTGTTTTATAAGCGCTAAATCGCAACAAACTACTGTAGAAAAATGAGTGAAACTAAAGTTTTGGGGAGAAATCTTTATTTTTGTGCACAACGTGGTATTATAATAATGCACAATGTATGATAATGTTGGACCAGCCTGTGGTCTAATAAACGAATGACTGTTGCTGATGTTTGGCTATAGGTTTTTCTGTTGCTTTTTCTTTTAATTAATAAACTAAGTTCCAGTTCCACCTAGTTCTGCCCATGTTGCTATATTCCTTCCTATCATTCCTTACTTGGTTTCTTCCCCTTTCTGGCACAGCTGTATAAGAGGGCTTTATTCCATGAGAACCTATTAGAGGCAGACAGCTAGCTTTTACGCCTGTCACACCGTGGATGTGCATGTGTATATATTCATCTGTGTGTATGCAGTGATGCTGTGAGAGAGCAGGGCAGTATAGCTTTTAAATGTGCCTCAGTATGGGTGTGTCATCCTTCACGCTTCTCCCCACTAAAGCTCTAGTATGCTTACCTGCACTCGTCCTCTCCTCGTTCATCCTCACCTCCTAATCTGCCCTGATGCGACGTGGTGGCTACACTGAATATAACGTGACTAGCGGCACAGTGGTGGCCATCACCTTTTACATATTGTGAATCAGGCCTCCATTAGTACTGCTGTCGTCACCACTTTCTCTCACACCGTGCACAGAGAGGCTGTAAGACAAGCCTTGTAACTCTCCATTAACAGGTTGCCAAATCATCCCTGAACCCTTTGACAGCTGAGAGCAAAAATGGAGTTTGTGAAATAAAATGCTTTGGGGCACTACCCCACAGGGACTGCTGCTCTACCTTCCTTTCTTTCTACACCCCAACACTTGAACTTCACCTTATTTGAGCTAATACATTAACTAAACTCACAATTTAGTAACCGCTGTACAACACTTTACGGTGAGCATCAAATGCTAATAGCGAGCTTCTGACTTAACACCGAGATCTAAACATTTCTATGGTTAAACTATGATTTTCTTCATCTTCCTCCTCACTCTGCCCGCCCTTTAAACCACACGTCATAGTTATTGCCACTTAATTGGGTCAAGTTGTGAGGTTCATTTGACTGTTTGTGTAAGGCTTTGTTGTATTTGTTATTTTATTTGTGTGTGAGCAACACTGAAAAGTGATAAAGGACCCATGAGCACCATAATGATAAAAGACCCAGACAGGCAGCAGATGGTGTTCAGTAGATTAAGCTAGCTGGGTGCTACTTTGCAAAGAAATGGAAATGAAAATTAGGAGACTGAAATAAAATTGCTGCTCAGGTGCTAACTAGAGGTAACTGCAAAATTGGTTGTTAATTGCTGATGAGCTGCTTATTACAAGAATTTCACATTGCACCTCATCTATGGTAAACCTTTACATCTGTAAAAATATTAAGTCACAGTTTGGTAGCAAAGCATAATGTCCCACAGTAATGACCAGGTTCAGGCTAATCATCCGGATAATCATAAAAAAGCTGTGCAGCAAGAGTTAAGTACTCACATCTGCTGGAAACATAATGAAGAAAGCAAAAATTATATAAGCCAAACACTCCCCTGATTGAATGCATTTGAGTGGTAATCCACAGGTGTGTGTTACCTAATGGGGGTGGACAAATCCAATGGAAGGTGGTAGATTCTTAGCAGGATGTCTCGCAAAGCTTGACAGCTGTTGGAAACCCAAAAAGGTTAGATCGTAGAGTGCTCCGAGAAAACAAATACGGCAGACTGGCTACGGTCTAAGCTAAAGACGAGTCTAAGGTGATTTGCCAAAGTAGTGTTTGGTGATTGCCATTGTTTTTTGTTTTTTTTAATCCCAAACTGATCTTTTTTTTAATCAAATGGAGCAACTTCAAATGGAGCAACTTCAACAAGTCAGAAAATCAAAATGAATCAATAAAATGTAAAGAAGACAATACTTAATCAGTCTTGTAATTACAGTTTTGGTTTGGGAAAAGTTTGGATTTGGCTCTTCTTTACCATCTCCTGTGCAGAGAGCATCCCTTTCTAATGAAGAATGCACACTAAAGTATCTTTACCCAAAAGTTAAAGTCTCCCAAGCAATCAGACTGCTAGCAGTACGTCAGTGAAAGAAGCATCTTCCAACAAAATCCAACTCGTGCTCCTTTACAAGTCTTTCTGAAGCTACAGCATATTGTCTGCATCACTGATTTCCTGTCGAATGGCTTTCATGAAGAAACTGGAAAACTGGCTGGATTGCTGCCACTCAAGCGCACCCAAGAAACCTGTTTTCCCTCTGGGAGACAAAATCTGCTTCTTTCCAAGAGCTGTCAAGCTTTGCAAGAAGTCCTGCTAAGAATCTAGCACCATCCATCCAAAGCCCAGTCTGGGAATTTGTGGGAAACCCATAACTGTTTGAGTCCTGGTACTCCAATAATTATAATGTCTACGGACAATTGCTCTAGACTTTTAATTTGTTTCAATGCCCTGTGGATATCAAAATGATCTTTTGTCCACATTAGTCCAACATTTACATTAGTATATTGGATACTTATGGCACTGGCTGTTCTGTTTATAACAACATTGACTTTGACTTTCCACCTTTCCTTTGTTACCTCTGAGATTATGCCACCCTGTAGCCATTTCTACACATCTATATTTCTTTCAAAATTATTTTTAGCTTTCTCATTGTCAGATAAAATAACTCATCCTCTGATTCTGATTCAGCAAAGGTTTTGTATGTGCCAAAACATCGCGGTTGCCATTTTAGAAAGCGACTAATCTGTGAAGAAATAAGAAAAATTCCAAATATATTGTTACGAAAATGTAATCTTGTTCTCCATTCAGATGTCAGAGCATAGAGAAAAAAATCCAGTGAAGCAATAGAGGCTTGTGTTATAGTGCAGCTTAATTCCCACTGAGAAGAAAAAGCATGATTCAACACATCTTTCCATTGTGTGTCATTTTAATTAGATACAGAGACATATGAAGAAGAAGAACCCAAAAAAGGTGAATGTCGTGTGTTATTCTCCTACAAAAGCTTCTCGGGAAGATGTTACCGTGGAGATTTTGTTTGTGCAACACCACAGTCAGTCCGTGTTGCATCAACGGGCCAATATTTCCCACATTCCTCAAACCATGTTTTCAAAGTTTTGCAATTATTTCTTAAAAATATGGCAATGATGCGATTTTGTCAGCTTCTTGTCCAATTTTCTTGCTTGAGTCATAAAAGTGGTTACGACATAGCTTAAATGTAAAGTCACTGAGTGCACAGTATTAAAAGAAGCTCACGCGAAAGTTCAATAAAGAAGATCTGTAGTCACACATCTGTCTGCCTCTCAGGTGTTTGGTGGCTAACCTAAGCTTTACATCACTTCCACTTTTCCACGCTGTCAAGCTCATTGTGACTGGCCACTGGTCTGGTCCAATCATCTTTCCGCCAGCCTCCTTCAGGCTAATCAGCCCCCACTCTACGCATTTTAAGTCTTGCTGCTCATCTGTCAATTACCCTTGCAGATGCCTTCATGCAACCCACCTCCTAACAGTCTCAGACAGTCTCTACTATTCCTAAATGTATGTGTATGAGTTTATCAAGATTCTCTGCCTTTACCAGCTCACTCTGCATTTTTAAAATCTTTTCAAATATTATTATATTAAGTCATTATATTTATTATATTAGCTGCTATTGAGGTCCAAGGCCTCTGTGAAAAGAAAATTGAGCATCTCAGTGAAAAATAGTAATTCTATTAGAGACACATACTACTTTATTATCTGTGTAAATATAAGAACCTTGTCTCGAAGACTTTTATATGAATATAAATGAACAGAAAAGAAATTGCCCATGAGCAGAACCCTGTGGAACACCTGTCTTGGTCTTTAGAACAGATGGTTTTTCGTTATTAATTATTAATAGTAAGTCATGGTAGATGGATGGGTCAACCAAACAATGGACAAACACTAATTCTGTGGTCCAAACAGTTTGATTCATAACTCTGTGTTGGTTTCATTGTATCCATAATAATCCAAACTCTCATCTTGAGGTTGTTTCCGTGCAGTACGGTAACCTTATCACAGAGAGAACATAAAAATAAATCAACAAAACACACCTGCTTCACACTGAGACCTATACGATCGGTCACTCTAGAGGACTTGTTGGTACGTTATGTAGTCAGAGTGAAAAGCGAGAGGACATGTGGTCACAGCCCCCTGTTGACACACACTTCAACAAATTATACCCAGAGAAGACCCGCTGGGAATGTCAAACCACGTCTCCCGAGTGCAGAATCTCAAATGTGCGCTGCCGACGGCCCCGGCCGACCTGCCCCTCATTTGCATGACAGAATTCGGTGTAATGAATTTCATTCTGAGTGTGTCACAACTGGCTGAGCTCAGTGTAGGTCCCACTGGCAGTCTCCCTGCAGACAAACTGTCTCATCCAACCACAGCTTCCTCTTGATAGTCCTCGTGCTTTGTGAGAAATGTTGCATATGGGACTTCTTTTTCTTTATCTCTTTATTGCTATCTCCATCACACACACACACAAATGCACAACTCCTTTCTTTCTCCGTCTTCATTCTCCTTCAGACACCTGAGAGTCCTTTGTTTAGTTCTCTAGGGTCTGACTTTGGCAGTCATTATGAGTCAGAGGAAATGCACTTCAGAGCCTCATAGAAAGGCTGACTGAGTTAACCATAAAACTCTTTCTCATCCCATCTGTCTCTTTTCACCCTTGTCACTCCTAAGACTCTTCTTTGCCTCTTTTATTGCTGTTTTCACAAATAGCAGTTACACAACTACTGGCAGATATAAGCAGAGTGATGCAGGTCATGAATCAGATCAAAACAATCAAAAATGGTGTCTGATACATGGTCAACGGCGCTGGGTGCTTCTGGGGTGGGACATCCGTGGATTGGGCTTCTCATGGACACTTAGTCACAACAGTGGAGATGAGTGTGAATAAGATTTTTTTAATTTTTAATTTGGGTATTCAGGCTTAGCTGAAAGCACTTTTGTGTCTTGTAAACTTTGAATGCGTCTGCGTTTGAGTCCTCTCTTGTGGGCTTGTGTGGTGGCTGTAGCTCAGGTGGTAGAGCGGGTCAGCTCCTCACCGGAAGGTCGGTGGTTCGATCCCAGGCTATTCCAGTCTACATGCCAAATATCCTTGGGCAAGATACTAACCCCGTGTTTGCGGTGGCGCCTGTGTCCGGCAGCCTTGCCTCTGTCAGTGCGCCCCAGGGCAGCTGTGGCTACAATGTAGCTTGCCATCGCCAGTGTGTGGCTGAATGTAGTGTAAAGCGCTTTGGGTACTTAATGACTAAGAAAAGCGCTATACAAATGCTTAGTTTCTTTCTTTCTCTCTTCCTAGACTGCTATACAGTCATACTGTAGCAAGACTGGTGCTAAAATGAGAATGGAGTGTATTGGCTGGACTCTGGGGACAGCTTGAGCTGGACTTGTGTCTACAGGGTCAAAGAAATCAATTAATGCCACGGCAGGCAAAACAAGAAGCATGATATACCGTTGTTTAGTGAAAAGTCTCAGGGACACACAAGCTGCCCTTTTGTGCTGGTGCTCAGTTTGATATTTTTAGGTATATAAACAACCATATTTGAAATGGCACATTCAGAAAAAAGTGTTATGTAGATTCTGCATTGAGGAAGAGGAGTCAGACGTATTTCATTTAGGTATGTTGAGGAAGCAGGATTATTTTGGGGGGCAAAACTGAATCTTTGTTTAAAATTCATTGTTTTTCGGTTGTTCTTTAGCTTTAATATCTGGTGATTTTAGGGATATTGTCATGGTCCGGACTCTGGTGACTCAATGTTTGTGTTTTCTGATTATTAATATTCTTCAGTGTAGTTAGTTTCTAGTTTTCTGTTGAGTGTCTGTGCCTCCCCAGTGTTCCTGGTGTCATATCTCTAGTGAAGGTTTACTTCTGTATTCTTGTTCTCCTTATTTTTCCGTGTGTTTTATAATTCTCTGTATATAGTGTGTTACTTAGTTCTCTGTCAGTAAGTCTTCCCTGTGTTCAAAGTTTTGTTACTCTTGTCTCTGTGTTTCATTTTTCCTTATCTCAGTGTCAAGTCCGCGTCTTTATGACTGTCTCATGTTTCCTGTTTTATTTTGATAGTCCTTGTCCTGTTATCCAGACAGCAGCCACAATTAGAAGAGGAAACATCATCGATCCACACAGTTTGTCCAGCAAATCGGAAAAAGCTCAGTTTACCGTGTGAAGAAATGTTCTTGTGCAAAAAATATTACAAAGCTAAAATTTCCTGTGGCAGTAAAAGTTTCAGGGATGAACTCATTTTTCAAATGAGCACGATGAAACCCAAAGGCATATGAAAATGACATTATGCTTTTTTAATGTTTGATTTGTTTCATTTTTTCTCTGTTTGGTCTAACCTGAACATTCAGCAGTGTATTGGATTACCGTGTCAATAAACAAAGCTATCATCTCTCGTCAATCCGACTATAATGGCTATAACAGAGACGTGTAAGCAGTAAGTAGTCCTTTTCTAGCATCTCCAGTAGCCCATGAGGGAACCAAAGCTCTTTGTTCTGGATCTCATCTGCAAAATCTGCAGTTGACAAGACAACAGGTTATTGAACAGCTATTTACGCCACTGGCAGCCAGCAGGGGACTAAAACATTATACCGGTTTCATCATGCAGTTAGGATTGCACATACACACCTTTTGTGTCTCACAGTCAGCCAAGGTTTTGGGTGAACCCATTGTAAAACCTAGCCCCACCCTATCATGTGATTTACTGAGGTCAAATTGCCCAGGATGTAAGTGGGCGTTAAGGCGCCTGGGAAGGATCTCAAACCTGGATTAGAAAGAAGAAGAAACTAAGCATTCGTAAGCGCTTTACACTACATTCAGTCATTCACACGCACACATTGGCGATGGCAAGCTACATTGTAGCCACAGCTGCCCTGGGGCGCACTGACAGAGGCGAGGCTCTTATTATTATAGATCTATAATCCAGTTTTGAGATTCCTCAATACCTTTGCTGATTGTGACCCACGTGCATTTTCACACCTTGGCTCGTGTGATTAGGTAGAGGATCAATAGGGGACCCATGACCCTCTTGGGGACTCTCCCATAGGGCTTGAAATCTGGGACTCTCCACCAGTTGCTCTTAGAACTAAAGAAGCTTCTCGGATGAAACATCTTCAAGGAAACTTAAAGAAGTCCAGACGCCTTTCTTTCCCAGCTCCTTAGACTACACACCTTTTGATTTTTATTATTTTTTACAGTGTCTGCGATCGACATTACAGTTTGAACTAGTTGAAGTATATATGAAAGACTGACTCATCTGGATTTGTGGATTCCTGCTTTGAAGTCTCGTGTTTGGCATTTTGGACGACATTATCTTCTGAGAGACTGAGGACACAGCATACTTTAAAAACATGGCTAAATGTGACTGTGCTCTTCAAAATTAGCATCGTATTGTATTAAGTAATACTTCAAACTAATGATTAAGACCATAGAGCAGGGCTGGGCAATTAATTTTTCTGAGGTGCCACATAAGAAACTGGGACTGTTGTGGGAGGCCTTACTCATTTGATTTTGGGGAAATCTAAGCAATCCCCTGCTTCGTGGACTCTTGTGTTTGTTCTGGGCACCAACAACAGAATATTTGTTGTGCTTTGCTCAAACATGACTGCAGATTAAAGCCCCATCATATACATTTTTTTTTCTTGTCATCTGTTGCTTTGCAGCTGGTGGATCTGGTTGCTCACCAGAGGACAAGCCAGAGTCTGTTGGTAGGTAACTAACTCCAACTAACTTAACTACCCCATTATTTGTCACTTGCCTCAAACATGAGTAAAGTTCAACTCAGCTTCAGCCTTGCACTATTAATGGTTACTTTTCCTGCTGTAACTGAATTTTATTCATACTCCTTAGTCTCTGGTGGCCACAAAGCTCATTACTTGCTGTGTGGATTTGCCTTAAAAGTTTCCCGAGCCTGCAGAAGTGGCTCTGAAAAAAGCAGATGTAATTGTGGATGATGAGGTCGCTGGCTGTATCTGGTTTGTTACTGGTGCAAGTGTGCGCTGGCAAAAAAAAAAAAAAAATCATAGAAGATGTGCCCAGTGTACACGTCAGGCATCTCCGGCAGCGGGACACACAAACACACACACACCAGGCAGCGGGACACACATACACACACACACACACCAGGCAGTGGCACACACTAGAGATTTCAGTGACAGACAGTTTGTAAATCCTTTGATGATCCACGTTTGATTTAGCAAAGATTTTATGTCGGATCCTCTTCATGCCAAATCTTGGGGTCAACACCAAGAGAGAGATGATAATTAGCGAGCAGCAGTGTTGCTTCATGCTGACAACGAGCTACAGATGTGATGTTTGCTTTGAGAGTGTTGATGGAGAAGGATAGAGAGGGTCAGAAGGAGCTGCGCTCTCTCTTTGTGGATCAGTGAAAGCAGACGAGAGGAGCTGCGTACTGCATGTTTGGGAGGACAGTGGAGAGGCATGAGGGTGGTGGTGGGATTACATCAGGAATGTGTTTCAAACCTCTTGGTGTTTGTCATCGTGATGGACAGACTGACAGATGAGGTCAGGCAGGAGTTTCCATGTGATTATTTTTTAGACGACACTGTGATCTGCAGTGAGAGTAGGAAGAAGGTGGAGGAGAACCTGGACAGGTGGAGGTATGCTCTGGAGAGAAGAGAAATTATGTCACGATTAAATACAAATTAAATACCTGTGGTCAGCCATCCAAAGCCACAGACTGTTCACCAGAGAGATGAAGACAAAGTTAGAGAGGCACAGCTGAGATGATGTGAACAAGTGCAGAAGAGGGATGGTGGATATATTGGAGCTGCCAGGCAGGAGGAAAAGAGAAAAACCTCAGAAGATTCATGGATGACATGAAGGAGGACATGCAGAGGTTGGTGTGACAGAGGAGAACTGGGACAGGGTGAGATGGAGGCTGAAGATGTGCTGTGGTGACCTCTGTAAGTGAGTGTGTACAACAAACAAGAGGAAAGAGGAAAAAACAAGTTGAACTACAGTAGTTGTACATGCATTACCAGTTTGTTCCAAAAGGCGGTGTAGTGAGTCACTATAACTTTTCGTAAGCCAAGATCACCTAAAAAAAAAAACATGATAAAAGGTTTAGCTAAAACTTGAAGGACAAGCCTTTACAGTAATACGCAATAATACTTGTTAATAGGTACAAGACAAAAAGAAAATTAGTAATAAAAGTACGTCAATATTTACAAAATTTTAACACAAAATTTAATTTAATTTTGTATTCTGTGTTTTTCTCTCTCAGTGAGAGAAAAACATAACATAACAGTCTCATCCTAAACATTCAAAAATATTCTGCAATCCCATAAAGAAAACTGGAATAGTTAACAGTCTACAAAATGTCCTCTTTTTAATACTTGAGGGTTAATGGGCTATTCGTTTATTACTTCAGAGCTTTAAGAATTTCTTTCTATCCGTCATGAGATGCACCAGAAATTAAGTTTCTCTGAATGTTGATCAGGGAAACTTTTCTATAACCCGGACGTGTTTGAAGAGATTGAAAGCAATCATTTCTCCTCGCAACCTATTGGCTATTCCAGCCAAGCATTACATTCACACAGTGAGAGGGAGAAAATGTGCAATTACTTCTCCATCATCTCATCGGAGAGGAAAATTGGTGCTGCCAAAGTGTAAAGAGAAAATTCAGTCCTCATCTTGTTGAAAACTCAGCGTGAGAGTAGATGTCGCAAGAATGAGACAGACAATCAATCAAAGACCTGAAATATGAAAGAAAGAGAAGATGGAAAATCTGATTTAGGAAATGACAAAAGATATGACATGAAAGGAAAGCAGAGGCTAAATGAATCTGAGAGTGGCAGCAGGATAGAGTGGGCCAGTGTAATATTAATCTGATAACCTGTAGAGCAGATCAACAGCATTATCCACCAGATTGCTTTCTTTCTGTCCTAGACGATAATTTTGTATTGTCTTTTGCACTATATCTCAGCTTTGATTCTAGATATAGACTGAAGCAAATCTGTTTAGTATTGTTAATAAATGACATTTGACTATTTTGAAAAACAACTGTAAACCTACCACAGACTGTATATAAAAGATGGAGGTAGCCACCGGGACATCATCCATTGATGTTTGGAGGTCTAAGTAACTATGTTTAAGTAGGGGTACCAACTGTCCTCTTTCTTTGCACTTGTTGACTTGTAAAAGCCTATGTGACATTTTTTATTTCACTATTCATTGACCGCACAGATAAAGCATCGTTTAAACACGTTAAAGTTTTCTTTAAGCAAACAGTTTTTGTTAAAGTTCTTCATGACTGGGCCAAGCGTCCTCTCTTTTGGAAATCAAAATATGGTCACCATCATTTAAGAGAGAGGGTGGAGGGCTAATCAGCTAATGCTATCGTAGTTAACAGGCTACATGTTGTAAGGGTATCAGTGCAATGCACAGACACACATATACGCTAATTTATGCGAACAGAGTGCCATGACCCAGGTCTAGAAAGTTTTATTAGTTGTTTTGGTCGCGACTACCTGAGAGATGAATTAACCAATATATTTTGAACTGCTAATTTTGCAGCACAGGTCCTTCTGTGGGAGTTGGGAGCAGGGGAGTCACATCTATGTTACATTCTGATTTCCCCAAGCTAGGGATGTAATACGGACTAATATAATACAAGAATTCCACTCAGCAAAACAGGATTCCTCAACTGCGGGTGTAGCAAGCCGTGCAAATTCAATAAAAATGCTCCACAATCCACCAACAACAAATACATGACCAGGAGCTTGAGCTCAGTGACTCATGACTAGTAAAGAGTACCAGACAACTGCCAGCTAAAGCTACTTGGGCTGGTATATCTTTCATCGTGTCTATGCAACTAACTCCAGTATCCGGATAGATAATTTCTCAAAGATTCTCCTCTCATACAGCTTTTAAACGGGGCACCCCCCTTTTTTGTAGCATAAACATGCTTCTTTGTGCTCTAAAGACTTTAACAAGTTAGTTTATTGAGATGGAGTCACTTTCAGAGATGGCCTCGTATGGCTTTTAGAGGAAATACCATTTTTTGGACTCAGTCCTGAAAGTTGCTTCTTGATTCCAGCTCCAGAGCAGGTTTTGGTTGTAAGCTGAAGCTTTCAGCACACAGTGCGATGGTATAGTGGTGCAGTATGCAGTGGTTTAAAAAGTTTCATGTGGACCACAGTCTTGATGTTCCAGCATGAACATAATTGCAAAGACTTTACAGACTCTTTTCAAACCTGCAAAGTTAATGAGGTTCTCCGAGCACTGATTCTGGGGAGGAGAAATTCTCCAAAACACAAATTTTCCCGTCACGGTTTTGGGGGCTTTGCATTGATTTACTCAGTCACTCAGCCTGTTTGCTTGTTGTGCTCCATGATCCACTCTCCTGCTTCGTCAGGCCTGCCACTATTCATTTGCTGTCTCAGTGCTTTGTGCTGTAGCTCTCCAGCGCTCTGTTTACCTTGCCTATTCTTACTCTGGATTCTGCCTCAGCCCGCTTTCACTGTTTTGTTTGCTGGCCTGGATTTTGTAACCTTGAACCTTCTTCAAACTCTGGTTCACAAAACCCAAACTCACATTGGTCCCCTAGCAACAAGCTAACTCTGACAGGGTTTTTAAAGGTGCATTGTGTAATGTTGTTTGTTTGTCACAAGTCTAACAGTTTCTGATGGCAGCAGCTTAGTAAATGAAGACGTAGCTGAGCCTCTTGAATGAATTTGTTTCATGCCATTTATGAATCAATCATTTAAAAGACCTGTAGCAAGAAAATGACAAATCTGGCTGTCAGTCTTACCATCTGTTCTTTGCCTATCTTGACTGCCCCTAATTGAATTCACTTCAGATATGGGAGGCGCATTTCTCAGGACCAGAGTAAATGCACTGGCAGATGCCAAGGGCGTCTGGAGGAGCAGTTTCTGTGTCTTAACTAAAAGTTTTTTTCTGTTTACAGTGTTCCCTCAAGAGTGACTGCTGCCTGCTCCAATCTGTGCATTGGAGGAGATGGGGGTCTTTATGAGGGCATTCAGTGACAGTGATGCATTGCTAAGCTGCCTACCCTTAAATGTAACCAGTACAACTACATTCCACTCTTACACTAAGCTTAACTGAAATCTAATTATGTGTCAAAGCCTGAAACCAGGTCTTAATTCTCAAACTGGACTTTGGAAAGATGTGATAAATAAGAATAGTTCAGCAAGTTTAAACACTCACAGTTTCACTCTCAGCTAGAATCCACAATCTGCCCTCTCTGTACCACAATGTTTCATACATGCAAACTGGCATCGCTTCAAAACAATACTTTAATGCATGCGCTCAATGTCATAGTCCTTCAGTGCTCCTGGTTCTCCTGCCAGTTTCTCTCGCTCTCCTCTCTCTCCATCTATGTGTGTGTGTGTGTGTGTGTGGCACCCCTGCCTTACCTTTGAGAGACGGGACCCCCTGGTCCACCTGCTCCTCATCTGGTGAGCAGTCTGCTCCCTTTAAATACAGAGAACGTTTTTTCAGTTGGTCCTTGAGTGTTAAACCAGTCATGGTAGAGACTCACCTCTGGCCTACTTACAGTCCAGAGATGAGGTCACTTTTCATGCCACCCTTGCTTCTGTCCAGGAGCCATACCTGATTCCCTTGTGAATGACTTATATGAGAGAAGTTTTGCTATCAAGTATGAAGATTGAGCATACTCTACCAGACCACCTGTTTGAATTATCCAACCTAAAGACTGTGGATTTTTCCCTTTAAAAAAAACCCCCACTGTAAATATTTCTACACGTCACTTTAAATAAATTAACTGAACTGGCATCCTGAGTCTTGTGTTTGAGTCCTGCCATGCTCTGAGTTTGACAGTGACTTGAGAAAATTTGAGATTTTATATTAAAATATAATACATTGAAAAACATAAAATACAATAACTGAATTAAAACTCTTGACCATGGTTACCTGTCAATTGGGGGAATTAAAAATAGCAATGAAAACTGAAAGTGGATTAAATATATTACATTGAGTCAATCGAGTGATTCCTCGCCAATGCTAATTTGAAAGTCCTGCTGGTTAGCTTGTCTGTTTTGATAAAGCGGACATGGTCAGAGCTGCCATCCCCTCTTCATCACTGTCATCACTTTCCTTGATAATGTACAAGAAAAAAAGAGGGAAGCAGTAAATAAACTTTGTGATAACATATTGTAAAAACTCAATTAGCTTACAAGACTTGGTCCTCTAATGACCTCGTGTAAGTAAAAGTGTTTACTGGTTAATAAATCTTGACTTGTGAGAAAACATTTGGCTCCCGTTCTCATCTTTTTTATGCCCCTTCGGTGTGCCTTTGCCTCCTGCAGCTTCCTTTATTAAACCATATATTTTTCTTTTCAAATCAGTAGTAAAATCTGACCATAAATAGCTCCTGTGTAACTTGCTCGATGTCTAAACAAACACCATCCGCTGTCAGTTACACCGGCTCAACCTCTGAAATGCCCAGAGGACAGCGTGACATGGTGTCGTTTCCTAAACTCCATATTATACAAACTACATCAAAGATTTCAGGATTCTGGAGCAGGATCGAGGGAGTCAGAGAGAGTTACTTTACTGTCTGATGAGGAACATACTGACTCCTCCATTCTGGCACTGTAGGTCCTGAAATATATCACATAAGACACACACACACACGCACACACGCACACACACACAGAAAACAAAACTTGAAGGTCACAGATTTGACACTCGGCTCGGTCATTTACATGGTGGTGTAGCAGTGGTAAATCTTGACATTGTGTGTGATTAAGTGGGTGCATCTGAGGGTGGTCCTCATGCACATGGGATCATAAGCCACTGGTTCTGTAATTAAAATACCTCTTTTTAATTATTAGGAGAGGAAAGGGGAGTGTCTGACTACTAAATCACTACACTTGCATATCTGACACAGACATGAATGTATTTTAAGATACAAGAGGCACATTGAGCAATGCTCGTGCATTTAAATGGTCCAGGATGAGCACAGTGCATACTTGAGTTCTAATGAAATTTTATCAAATTGCAATTTAAAAAAAAAAAATTCCTACCACATATAGGCTAACCTTGGAGTTATTACATTTAGATGTCAAGCAAAACTTTAAATCTCTAATTAGCCTTGTGCTCCTTTCAGCTGCTCCCTTATTCACAGGGGGCTGCCACAGCAGGTAGCTCCGGGTATGTGATTTGGCAGATTGTTTTACTCTGGATGCCTTTACTGCTGTAACCCCAAAGGGATTTGTGTCTTCTCCTGGGAACTGCACTGGGGATCTTTCACTTGTTAGACAAATGGCAAATACAGAGACCTCTATCCTTAGCCTTGTGCCTCATGTAAGTTACTCACACATGTAACCAGGTCCTCTCTGCATGTTGCTAATCGTGCAGCTCAGACACTTCATTCCCTGCATTCAGCTGAATCTGTATGCAGCAATTTGTGCTGTTTCTGCATCAATTTATAGTCAAATATTTTTTTTATGTGGAGAAAAAATTAAAATCTGGCACCAGACACTCAACATAGAGCCCACTGGAATAAAATGCAAGCGTGACAGTCTCACTTCTGTATCACAGATAATTATTCCCATCTAATTTCATCACATCTGCTGCATACTATTATAGCCAGAATGTCAGCCACTGTTGCAACTCCCAATATCTTACAAACTCTTTGCAGCTATAGGTCTCATCTAGTTGGGCTGAAGTAGAATTTGTTTATTTCACATAAACCTAATCCTTGCTATTCTGTCTAGTAATAGAGTGGATCCTTTAGGCTGCAGCCTTTCAACAACATGTCATGTAAATATCCGGGAAGTTTCCTCGCTGGACTTTTGGGAAGGTGATGTCATGTCTTGTCCGATAGAGCACTTTAGCTGCTCAACAAACCGGTGTCTTTGACTAATTTGTATGTCATTTGATTGTTGGGTTTTCTAATATTCTAGGAGTAATATAAAGTGCTCCTAGAATAAAGGTACGACATAAAGGTGCTTTCAGGCGACCTCTCTGAGATGCTTTTTTTTAATCCTCAGTCATGTTCCTGACTTGCTTCCAATTAACCTGAAATGTCCCTCCAACTGTTTTTTGTAGTATCACTTACTTCTCCAGACTTTTGTTGTCTCCATTTTTATAAACATGTTGCTGCTATCAAATTCATAATGAGCTAATAATTTTCATGAAGTACTAAAATGTTTCTGTTTAAACATTTGAAATGTTTTCTGTGTTTGGAGAGGCCATAGAAAAAGACTTTCGGACTGCCTAAAAGAGATTCTGCAGTGTTCTAACTGCACCTTGTATAGTGCGGGTGGAGCACTGCTGACTTCGACTGAGAAAGTTGTCGGGCGGTGGAAGGAATACTTCAAGGACCTCCTTGATCCTACTGGCACGTCTTCTGAGGAGGAAGCGGAGTCTGGGGACGAAGGGGATGACCCACCAATCTCCGAGGGTGAGGTCACTGAGGCAGTTAAACAACCCCTTGGTGGCAAAACCCCTGGGGTGGGCAAGGTCTGCCCTGAGTTCCTGAAGGCTCTGGATGGTGTAGGGCTGTCTTGGTTGACACATCTCTGCAATGTTGCGTGGAGATCAGGGGCAGAACCCCTGGATTGGCAGACCGGGGTGGTGGTTCCCATCTTTAAGAAGGGGGACCGAAGGGTGTGTTCCAACTATAGGGGAGTCACACTCCTCAGCCTCTCTGGGAAGGTCTATGCCAGGGTGCTGTTAGTCGAACCTCGGATACAGGAGGAACAATGCGAACATCATTATAGGTAATGTAAATTTACAGTATGAAAATGTTTCATGTAACAGTCAATGCAACTTTAGTTTTCAGGTATTACAAAGGTTAATACTGCAAAAGAAATGTTCTCGCACTCGTCCCACTTCAGCTTGTTTCCAATGTGGCAATTTCACCATAAACTCCTAAAATACGTTAACAGGAAACAAGCTGAAAGAAAATAAGAAAATACATTTAAACTCTCACTGAACTTGCATCAGCAGTGTGTCCTTTTCACTGTAAGTGCAAACAACTGCCAGTAGATTAAATAAGGTCTGCGAGCAGGGGCAGACAAACTAACATCAGCTGTCCCAGTACAGTCAGCTCTTAGGGTTTGCACAAACACTGTACATGCTGTGAGAGCAGACATTTTTCAAGTTGTATAAGAGCAAAGACACTGCAGGGGTCAGTGTTTTGAAGCACAGGAGGAGTTCCCTTGATTGGTACAAAGATCCAGAGCTTGACAGGAAACATGGAGTTGAAGTTAAACTTGTTTCTATCTGTGACTGTAACCAAACTATAAAGACTAAAATTGTCCATAATCTATTCTGAGATTGTCAAGGTTTAGCGTTATAAAATGTATAGAAGCTGTTGGCAATATCACAGTTATTCATTTAACTCTCCTGAGCAAGTGAATGGTTTATAGATGATAGCTGTTGTGGTGTTACAAGATCAGTAACATACATCAGTCTGGGTTCTTGGCTAGCTTGGCGTCAGCATGCTGTCTGTGCAGGGGCCTGCAGAGCGTCACAGTTGAGTTAGCAACATAATGCAGTCGTGGATGCGGTTTACATCGTGCACTCGATCTTTTGAGCAATAAAGATAAAAGACGCTGCAGACTGTGTCACTCTTTTCCTCCAAAGAATCAGTCAATCTTCCAACAAAGTGCAACTGAAATGGATAAAGCACGATCAGTTAGCAAGCAGCCTAACAACTACAGGGACTGAACTACTGTGATTCCCATCCCTAGTCAGTAGTAATAAACTGTTTAATACCTGAAAGTAACATTCAAAGGTGGTGAAAAGGGCGCTCATCAAAGTACTCTCTGAACCAGCAACACTCATTCCTACATCCAAGTCTTCTTCCATAATTATTCAAAATGGGCAATCAATCTTTCAGACAGGAACCTGGGCTGAATCATTTTTTCTATGAAAACACAGAAAGTTCACAAAGGTAGATTTTTAGAAAATGTCTGCTAAACTATGTAAAAACAAGAAGCTTTGGATTTTCAGTAATTTCTTCTATATTTAAAGTTAAAGTAAAAAGAAATAAGCCACTTTGACTATAGACACCAAAACCAAATATACCATCTTCTTGGTCTGAAGCAATTCTGTACAAAAAAGATTAATGCAAACTGCTGACATTTTTAAAATAACAGACAAGTTCAGAGTGCAAAGTGTCGCTGCAGTACTTAATAACAATGAATAATTTGAGTCGATGAGTGTAGCTAGAAGCAAATGTCAAGTTTGAACTCATAATGCAGAAGTGCAAGAATGTAGTGAAAGCACTTTGCAGACAAACTTGACTTTTTGAACCATTTTTTAAAATAAAGCATTTCAAACTATGAAGTGTATTACTCAACCAAAAACAGGTACACACATCTGTGACCTGCTACTGTAAATGTTAACTGTATATGGAGGGAAAGAGCTCACCCTCCATCTGTGAGGGGGTGAGATCAGTTTCACTTTTATTACCGGTGCATCATGTCACCAGCGCTAGCAGGAAGCCATCACTACATGCACACATGTCCATATGTGGACAGTGTATATATATTGTTTTCCTTTTGTTTTACAAGTTCAAAATAAAGATTCAATACAATAAAAATTCAGGTTCACGTGGTGAAACGCTTTGCAATAAGAGCACCTTTCTCTCTCTCCATCTAAGCGCCCACATTTATCCACAGATGACACACATTTACCCACACACACACACACACACTCCACAGCGATTTCTAGCAAAAGAGTTCAGCCTCATATCAAAAACATATCGATTGTCTTTCCGCTGTCTCTCCATGGGCAGAATCAAGAGAAGCATCTGCACTGTATTATTTTGGCTAGTAGGTTTCTTGCTTCCTGATTGGCTATGCTCATGTTGACCCGTTCATTTGTGCTGCTCATTTTAGATAGTGTTGGTCTCTACTGAAAGAAACTGGCTGCGTCTTTCAGTATAGATTAGCGCATTGTTAGCAGATCACCTGCACAACTTTCCGACCCCATCATTGCAATTTTACGACTGAAGCCAGTCACCAATTACCATGTTTAGTATTTGCGGCCCTTTGTGGCTGTTCAAAGTGCACTGACGTCTGACTGATAACCTGTTGTTTCTTCTGGTCTGGTGCTCATCTCTGGCGTTGTGGCACTGAGAGCTCAACACTGCAGTTTAAGAAAAGAAGAAGTAATGAAACACACTTAAAAAGAGGAGACACTTAAAAATAATGAGTGTGCCCAAAACAACTGGGAAAACTTTGTTTTTTTAATTGTTTGAATCTCAAGAAACTGCCCAATTTTAAATTAGTTTGTTTAAACACTTTGAGTCAGTTTATATAAGTGCTGCACAGAGGCTTGGAAATTTGGTCATTTTCTCTCTCTCTTTATGTGTTAACATGCAGTGAGTTGAGCACTCTGTGGTATGGCACTTGTAGTTCCTTCTTCCATGGAGAGTGACAGTGGGGGAAAGAAATGAGTGGAAAAAGAGAGATGGTTAAAGACATGCAACATAAGATCTCCTGTTGAACCCAGACTTCGCTGGTGATGGTTCACAAACGCAGATGATCCACAGGTAGGTAGTAGGTATCCAGGTGGTTTTAAAGCTTTTTCACAATCACAATCTTGGTGTTTTGAAACCAGGCGTGATGAGCGAGGGGCGGAGCTCACTGAAACAGCACACTCATTGGCTAGCATTGAGTACCCTCATCATTCCTGCTGACACTTCAGATGACTAGAATTTGCAAAACAGACTTAATGCCATGACTTGAAAAGAGCGAATAGGACCAGAAACTCAGCACGAGTGTTTACACAGGTCCGAGCAGAAATTTTCAAAATAAAAGACCTTCTGCAGACTAAACTTTGCAAATGATTTTATCCTTTGCAAAGCAACAAAGCTCATTCAGCAAAGCAACATCAGATCAGCAGACACTCAGGGTATTCCCAGAGTTACAAGGAAAATAGAGACAATAGCTATAGGTTATAGTTAAAAGAGAATAAATAGAACGACAGAGCCAGAATGAAGCAGCGGGGCGTTTGCGGTGCATACACTGGGAAATGCTACACGAGGGCCAATTAGCTGATTGGAAAAAGCTGGTACAGAAAAATTGCGAAAAGAATTCAAATCGACGAGGCTGCATAGAACCAATGATGAATACAAATGAGCTGGTAATGTATAAATTGTATTACATAATTAGGTTTAAAAAAGCACTGTACAGTAGACTGGAGCTTAAGTGTGAATCAAAGGAAATGCAGTTTTTCCCCATAAAGAGAAAAATAGATTGACTGAAAGTCGAGGCCTATCAACACTTCCCCTCACACGGGCTAAAAAAGATCCAGATCCTGCAGTGAGATATGAAAGACTGTTTCTCAGCACAGGTATTACAAACTCTACAGCAGCAGGGAAAATATATTTTCCTGCCCGGTCCCGTGCTGAAATTTGAAGCAGCAAGTGGAGCAGGGGTGATTGATGAAACGTCAAGTAACGGCTGCTTTGGACATTTCCAGTTCAAAAGCAGAGGTACGGATCCTCTCCGCGAGCAGATTCTGTGAAATTGCACTTAAATATTGGCATGGTGATAAATTTCCTGCAGGGTGAGATATTTCTATTCATATCACGGGAAAATTAATATCGGATATGACAGCATCTTCTGCTCTCGCTGTCAATAATCTGGTATTTGAGATGACATTAGCAGAACGTTATAGAGCATCACCTGGGCTGCCTGACGTGTCAGGATCCTCAACATGTCATCATCTTAGGATGCTTATTAATAAAAAGCATTAATGGTCTCATTAGCAGAGATTTCCATGTCAGCGTGCTCCGCTGCATACAATATTACATATTAGTCATAGAAGGTAAAAGGTGCTCTGCATATTCAAGCACTGTCAAGCCGATAAAGAACATCCTTGAATTTATTTCCTCATTTTCCAGAAAGGCAATCTAAAATGCTTTTGTCAAAAAAAGACTTCATGATTCATGATAAATATGGACATCAATAATAGTTCTCAGCAAAAATGGACAGTTGCATAGAAGATCAACTGAATGACGAGTGGAAGCATATCATATCAGAAAAGAATTATATTAAACAACAAAATATGCATGTAAAGATAACTATAGACCATAATTTATTTATACAGCACTGTAAAAACAACACAAGGCTGCCCAAAGTGCTGTACAGCAGAAATATAAAAAGTATAATAAGAATAATAAATACAATAAATAAAAAAATAAAAGAACCGTCAGTTACCCACTGAGTCAAAGGCCAGCGAATCAAAATGAGTTTTTAATCTGGATTTAAAAACCAGCACTGATGTAGACTGCCTGATGTGAAGAGGAAGATCATTCCAGAGCCTCGGGGTCACAATAGAGAACGCTGTCTCTTCTAAGTTTCAGCTGTGATTTAGGAACTGAGAGCAACAGTTGAGCAGAGTGAATGAGGGGGGTCGGACAGCAGGTCATCAGGTCGGACAAATATACAGGTGCCAGACCATTTAAGGATTTAGAAACCAGTAAAAGGATTTTAAAATAGATCCTCAATTCATTGGGAAGCCAGTGTAGGGAGGCCAGAACTGGAGTAATATGCTCAAATTTCCTTTTACCAGTTAAAAACCGTGCCGCAGCATTCTGCAGCAATTGCAAGCATGACAGAGTGCCCTGGCCAACCCCTATTAAAAGGCAGTTGCAGTAATCCAAGCGTGAGGTTATAAAAGCATGGATGACAGTTTCCAAATCGCGCCTGGAAAGAAAAGGCTTGACCTTCGAAAGACGTCTGAGGTGATAGAATGAAGATTTCACCATCTCATTTACGTGGCCATCAAAACTAAGTGCAGAGTCGAGTCTTACCCCAAGATTAGTAACCGAGCTCTTCAGGTGAGGAGTTAGAGCAGCGAGGTCAACATGTGGAGTGCCAGAGGAACAACTGGGACTGAATAAAATTCATTCCGTTTTACGCTGATTAAATTTCTAAAAATTTAGAGCCAAGATAAGATAACAGCAAACTATTAAAACAGTTTTCAAGCAACTTTCAGTACAAGAACAGGACAGTTAATATTACAGACATCAATAAAAAATCCCCCCCTGACACGCCTGCATCTATTTAGAATATTGAGAAAAGCCATAATAAAGCAAATAATATAGGAGTTTGTTAAAACACGCAAACAAACAATGCAGGAGATTTCAGAAACAAAGAAAATACTCATTGATTCAGAAATAAAGAGAGAGAGGATTAAAAACAGATGAGGCTGAAGTTCTGAATATGGATTTTTTATTCTTATTTGAGTTTTATTAAAATAATGAATAAAATAAACAAAAAGGAATGAAAGTAATTAATGTACAACAAACAGAGGAGTCTTAAGTTTGTACCATTGTATATTTATAGTATTTCTGTGTGAGTGTTTCATTTTCTCACATTAGTTTTGTTACGTATGGTGACTTTATTAAAAAGGATATAAAAAACCTGCAATTACTTCTGTATATAATCAAGCTATTTTTACTCCATTGATATAAGGATTGCAACAAAGTCATTTTAGAGATATCAGTTTGGAACCTCAGGAACTTCCGGTCGTACATCCATTTCCCCCACCCAGTCTTAAAGTGTGCATTAGGATCATTAGTGTAAAAAAATGATAATAATAATAATAATGAAGAGAGCAGATTCAGGCTGGCCTTCACGCTGTCAGTGCTCAGGCTGCATGAAGAAACCTGACAGCTAACAGTGTCATTTGCTTTCATTATCATCCAGAAATGATCAGCGGGGCTCTAGCCTCTGCAATCTGCTACAACTGTGTCCCTGAGCAGCAGCTGCTGAACAGGGAGCTGCTTTCCTGAATTACGCAGCTCTGGCTCAGAGAAAGCCTGTGCATGGACGCTCATAGCAGCATGACTCAGTCCACCACTTTGGTCCAGACTAAAATATCTCAACACCCACCGAATGGATATCATGAAGTTTAATACATTCACTGTTGCCAGATGATCTACTTTGATCACCGCCTCAGTAACCACAGGCGAGATTTTCTGGTACCGGACTGTCCCCCTCTCACGGTCCCTGGATTTTGTGCTCGTTTCCAGTTATTCCCTTAGAAGGATTCACGTCACGGTTTCACGTTGGTCCCTGATTGTTTTCAGCTGTTGTTGTGTCCTAATACAGAGCTTTGTTTTTTTTTATTAATTACTTGTTCTGCATGTGTACATTCTTATTTTCAAAGCTGAACTTGGACATTAGCGTGTGGGGATTGCCTCGCTTTGGAGAAGAATGGCAGTTTATGGTCTCATTTTTCAGAGACTGTGTGGGCTTTAGCGCGCCGATGTCAGCATTTACCTTAAAGCCTCACTGTGCCTGTTTAGGAGCTTTGCTTGTGCATTTCTTCTTGTTTTGTTTTCACTCACTCTTTGGTTGAGTTTTAGCCGCATTTATATTTGTAACTCTGTCAGCCGGGCGCCCGCGGCCTTCGAGCCAAGGTTTGTGCATTCTTATCATCTAGTATCGAACCATGCTTCTATACTTCCAGGGCATGCAGCTTGGACAACATTCACAGTATGAAGGTAAAATTTTGCATGCCTTCATAAATACACTAAAGTTATTCAGGGGCTTAATCTGAGAAGCGGGTTCATCGGAAACTTATGAATAGTACTTTTGTCTAACGGCATAACAAAGCAGAAAGAAAAAAACATAAAGGACTAATTATTTTTCTTTTTTTCCTCTTTGTTGCTACCAGTGACCTTTTCTGTGTTTGTACACGAGTCAGCAAATGTGAACAAACTTCAAAAATATGAAACCTGTGGTACTGAGCAGACATGCTGCAGCAGCAAACGTCACGAGTCAGAGTTGGGAAGGTGATATAACGTCGACCCACTGGCTCCTTAAACTAGCCTCTGGCCATTTTTCACAGATAGCAGAAATGCAACGTTTGCACTCACCTACGTTGTAAATATTTCAGATTAAATCCATAACAATTCCTTTGTGGTTGTCTCCTTAACTGAATGCATAGCACATCCTCTAAGCCTCAGACTCAAACACTGTTCAGACTGATTACCAGATACTAGTGCCCCTGAAAATAGTAGAAAATAGTGACAAAGTTAACTTTGTACTTTAATTCCAAAAAATACACTTTCATATATTCTATGTTCATTACATTTAAATTAAATATATTTTAATAATAATAGTGTATAGCTTATAAATCAAAATTCCAAGATCTCGAATTATTAGACTGTTTCATTTCCAGTTTGAGAAAATTACTATTGAAGCACTATAAAGACTGTTTATCTCCCAGTCTAGTTGAGCACACGCAGCCACAGCTGTCCAGGTGATGATCACCGACACTCTTCACGGATAAACCGCAGAAGCTCATTATGAAAAAGCTGGCTGCTCGCTGAGGGTTGTACTGAAGTGTATTTATGGAAAGTTGACAAGAAGGGAAAAGTGTGGTAGGAAAAGGTGCACAAGCAGCAGCAATGACTGCAACTTTGAGAAGCTGAGTCAGGGATTTAGGAGAGCTTCACAAGGAGTGGAATGAGGATGGTGTCAGAGCACCAGGAGACACCTTCTAGTGTAAAGACACTCCTGAACCAGAGACAGTGTGTAGGGTTTTACCTGTGCTACAGAGGAAAACAAGTTGACAAATTAAAGTACACTTCGCATCAAACGATTGTCCTAATGTCCGGAGGAAGACTGGAGAGAGACAAAAGGTGGCTGAGGTCTGTAATGATTTTGGGCTTCCACGTTGCTGCTGTTGCCTCTGTTGTTGTTGGTGGTTGGTCCAATGTGTTTCTCAGTTTCAGCCACCCACCAAGAAATCTTAGAGCAGTTCATGCTTCCACCTGCTGACAAACTTAATGAACATGCAGATTTCCTTTTCCAGCTGAACCTAGCACCTGCCTAAATTACTAAACTACTCCTAAATGGTTTGCTGACCATGTTTTTACTGTGCTTGAGTGGCCTGCTAGCATGCCCGGGCTGAACCCCAAACAGACTTTATGGGATGCTGTCAAGAGGATGATAAGAAACGCCCAAGCCAATAAGACAGACAATCTGAAGGCTGCTACCAAAGCACCTGTAACACCTGAGCAGCAAACTCCACACCACGCTGCTCTGATGCAGTAACTCAACCAAGTACTCGTTGTGCAAATGAACATAATTTTCAGAATTTTGTGGTTAATTTTAAGGAATATTTAAATTCTTTTGACATTTAGGTTTCACTGTCAAGGAAAAGAAGACACTTTGTAAACTGTGTGAAGCAGCTGTCGCCCGTGGAAACACCACAGACACACACAGTCACACTGAATCATCTTTAGCATGTTATCATCTTATGATGTTTACTCGACTAAAACTAAATCAAAATGAACACTGCTGTTCAGTATGGTTTTGTAAACATGGTGGCAGTTCAACAAAGCAGTTGACTGAATGTATGTACTACGACATCAGGGAGGATGCCAAGGCTACCTATTGAGAACTCTGTGAGGACTGGTGACAGTGAGGAAGAAGAACCCAGGAACCAGATGTCCAATCACCTACCAGTTTGTCCTTTAGGGGGAAGACCTGGCATTCATCAGTTATAGGAGTTTTGTTGTGTTTTTGATTTTGTCTGAATAAATCTGTGATTTGAACTAAAGTATCACCAAATCACGCCCATGTGGCAGGTGAGGGTGAGCGCGATTCAGCTCTGGCCATTGTGAGGCTGAAGCTAACAGTTTGTTATCTCAGCTTCATGAGATTGGAGTGTGAAAGGACACACACAGCCCTGCTTGCCCACTTTCTTAGCATTTTTCAAAACTCTGCAGTGTGTAAAGTTGGGGTTCATTATTCTGCCACTGTTAGCATGCCTTTGTCATTGAAACATAAAAGAACCTCTCCTTATGCACCTTGGCAAACACTGTTCCCTTGTTTCCTGAAGGCAGGACACCGCTGCCTTCTGTGTTTCCTATTTTTCAGAAAGAACATCACTTTTTATTTGCACCAGCTCTGGGGCGATGCTTGGCAAATACATGTTGGCTGAGGAGTTTCAGAAATGATGGCAATATGGAAGAATTATAACACAGGACAAAACAACATAAACCAGCGTGAAGGATTTGTAGCCACTGCAGCAGCAGCCAACCAACCTCTGGCACTGAGCAGAGTGTTTGTTCTTCATACGTCACATTTTACAACAATCTATTCATCCTCACGGACTATTTATAGGACCTTCCTATTTTGAGGCGGCGCATCGACGCACACGAGCATACGCAAACACTCAGGTCCTTCTTGCTTTTCTACACACATTCCCAATCATTGTGTTAATTACAGCTCTGCCCTTGACTCGAGCAGGGATTTATAGCTGGGGCATGATCCTGATTCAGAGTTGGTGAGTGGAGAGAGAGATGAGAGGAGAGGAGGCAGAGCTCCATCTGAATCCTTCCAGATCTGGAACACGCCCAGGTGTGACCTGTCAGAAATATATTTTAGAGGAGTGGAAGAGTGCACAGCCACACCAAGTGGGCCCGGTGCCACGTACTACAGAATAAATGGAAAAAGATAACTGTGCCCTGAGTTAAAGCTCCATTGTGTTTGAGCTGCAGCACAGCACCTGCAAGGTTTTCAGGAATTTCAGGGCATTCAATTAACCTTAACTTCAAAGTGCTGTTATTGTTTTCCATTTATCCTTTGGCTCTCTTTTAGCCTGCTGTCGATAAAGCGCGAATGTACTGATGTTGCTATAGTTGGTGTGGACCCGAAGTTTCACAGCCCTTCTTCGGTAAAGCCAGAGAATGAGTTCACGTTGCGAGCAGAGATAAGTGTGATATATAGATGTCTCTCGTTTTGTGGCAAAATCGTTACATTGTTATCTTTAATTGGTGTCTTGTTTGATTAGGTGTTCCTGAAAAGAGAGGCAAAAGGTTGTTTTTTTTCTTTAGACGATTCAACCTGCAAGTGAAGTAACTCGCTCCCTAAATTAACTTTACATTCACTAACTGTATTACTTCATGTTTAAATGTAATTTTAAGTCAACTGTACTTGGAAACAAAAACACTTTCTAAGGTTGTTAATCAAACAATATCCAAAGTCATGCATACAAGGCTCCACGTGCTTGTACTCATGCCTGACAAAGTCGGCGACGGATGCTGTCCTGGGGGATCTCTTGCTGGACCTGGACCTGGACGTCAAGGAGCTCCTGGACAGTCTGAGGTGCAACATGGCAGCGCTGAAGGGACTGAAACGTCCCAGAGGCGTTCTATTAGATTCAGGTCAGGTGAGCATGGAGGTTAATCAATGGCCCCCACAATTACTTCATCCTCCAGGAACTGGCTTCATACTGACTCCACATGAGGATGAGGATCGAGAGGAAGCCACAACCCACTGCACCAGCGTTCTGGCTAAGCTGCTTTTGAACCTGCGTCTGGTTCAAGAGCAGCTTAGCTGAATCCACTAATGCCCCACTCAGGAACTCTGCAGGGTGGCTGTGGCTCAGTAGGCAGATAAGGCCATCTACTAATCATGAAGGCTGAGGGTTCAAACCCTGGCTGCTCAGTCTGCATCCCAAAGTATGAGATATACTGTAGATAAGTGTCATCCAAGGAGCGGTCTGTTTGCCATTAACAGTGAGGCAGTAAAATGAATTGCAGCAGTTGAGCCAACAACATGACAGTAAAGTGAGTTTACGGGGCAGTTTGTTTGTGATGTGGTGTTCAGGTCAACTGAAAAAGCTCTGAGAGACAGCAGCATGTTATTAAGGTGATCACTGCTGTGGCCATTCACATATCAACACTTTAAAAACTGTAGCGCGATGCTGAACTTGAACTTTTGATATTTGCAGCATACATTACAACTCACAATAAAAAGTTAATGGACCAGATGCTTAAACATTGTGAATGTACAGAAACAACATTTTCTAACAAGGAAATGAAATAATAGATATTGAATATTAGAAGGCATAACCTTCATCTATCTACGCAGCAATCTGAGAGACTTTGATTATTTATGATCTACATTTTAAATGACTCTTTAGGAGGGATGAACTTTATCATTCTTTTTATTTACACTGCAGCCATAAAATGCCTGTAAACTTCTAAAAATGTTATCCTCAGTTGTAAGGAGCACAGTCGTTAATTTTAGATCAGTTATGTTTTCGCTGCCATTCTTCTCCCTGACAGCTCTAATGAGTGATTGAGTTTTATTTGCTAACAGATGTGTGAGGCCATTTTTATGATTCTGTATGTGTTTATGCACATGCAGTCTATGTGTCCATACGCTCACCGTTCAAATCACATGACCGCAACTCAATACACTCACGCATGTAGGCATGATGAAGTCAACCTGACAAAACTGAGCATCAGAATGAGGAAGAAAGCTGATTGGAGTTATTTAGAACGTGTCACTGTTGTTGGTGCTAAACGGCCTGCTCTTTCAGTTCATCTGCTGGCATTTTCTCATTCAACCAACCCTAGGGTTTGCAGACAATGGGCCAAAAAAGAGAAAATATCCAGCGAGCTGCAGTTCTCTGGGTGAAAATGCCTTGTTGATACCAGAGGTCAGAGGAGACGTGACTTCGAGCTGATAGGAAGGCGGCAGTAACTCAAATAAAAAAGAGCATCCAGGGGCCACTCGTGTCAGCTGAAGACAGGCTTCTGTTCGCTCTGAGTCACTAAAGTTGGACAATAGAAGATTGGAAAAACGTTGCCTGGTCTGATGAGTCTCAGTCTGATTATCAGAGTCTTTAGGGATCTTCTAACTCAGGCCAGCCATCTCTGTTGGGGTGTGGGAGAAATGTATGAAGCTAATCAACCTTTTTCTTCTTCTTCTTTTTTTGGCTGCTCCCCTTAAATCAGTTTGAAGCCTCAAATGTTTAGATCACGTCCTATAAAAGAAGAAAGGAACAGCTTCCCTCACTCAGGCTGAAAGTGAACACAAACAGCAGCAGGTTACACGTTTCAGTTACAGGATGCTGCTGTTTGGGAGGTACAGCAAAAAAAATCTATTTTTCAAAGCAAAGGTTGCAGATATCTACGTGAAGCAGCTACCAGGATATCTCACAGTGCCATATTCTATACTTTGCTGCTCTCTGATTGGCTAGTTGTTAGTGCCAGTGTTCAGTGAGGAAGCAAAAACAGCCTTTTTTGTTCACTGCATACTGTATCACACCCATTCACCAGCATCACTTAGTTTAGGCTAAATCTTGACTGGATAACAGAATAGATATTTTGAAACTTACATTAATAATTCATGCAAACAAATTAAGTAGTGAAAAGATTCGTATTACCCATTTGTCCTTTTGCTTTATAAGCTTTTGTTTCATCAGCAATGCTAAAGACATAATACATGATTATGATGCATTAAGCTTCCAGGAGCAAACAGCAGACAAGACGGATGACATGTTCAATGAAATCACTCTTAGCGATGTCAGCTTGACTGACAAGATGACGTGTTGTGATTGGTGTGTCTGAGCTCAGCAGGTGACACTGAATCACTGACTTTAGTGTAATTAATCAAAGAAGCACGGTGCAATGTAGAAGAAAATATGGCATTTTTATGTTGAGACAAGTAGAAGTAAATGGCTCGATCAATCACAGTCAAACGGGGATGTGCGCAAAACGTTAACATTTGTATTCAGCCTCATCACTGAGAACATTCGAGCGCCAGTCCTTTTTTTCATTCTTCGCTGTCATATTAAAACATGCATTCAGCTCTCAATTTACCGGTCGATCTACATCCCTACCCTCACCTATGGTCTCGAGCTGTGGGTAATGACCGAAAGAACGAGATCGCGGATACAAGCGGCAGAAATGGGCTTCCTCCGAAGGGTGTCTGGACTCTCCCTTAGAGATAGGGTGAGAAGTTTGGCCATCCGGGAGGGGCTCAGAGTAGAGCCGGTGCTCCTCCACATCGAAAGAAGCCAGTTGAGGTGGTTCGGGCATGTCCCACCGAGAGGAGGCCCCGGGGCTGACCCAGGACACGCTGGAGAGATTATATCTCTCGGCTGGCCATAAGCTGGAGGAGGTGGCTGGGGAGAGGGAGGTCTGGGCTTCTCTGCTTGGGCTGCTGCCCACGCGACCCGGCCCCGGATAAGCGGAAGAAAATAGATGGATGGATGGATTCAGCTTTTACAACGTGTTCTGCAACAAGTTTTTTTTTCTGCATTTTTAATACGATACAATGTGAATCCCTCATGATAAGGCATGTGAGTTGAAGGCAAGCGAGTAAACGATGCTTTTAGGGCAGCATGGTAGTGCAGTGGTGAGCATTGTTGCCCAGGAGCAAGAAGGGCTGGGTTTGAATCCAGCAGCTGACTGTGGCCTTTCTGTGTCTGCATGTTGTCCTCATGATAGCGTGGGCATTCAGGCTACCTTTCAAAGACTGGCAAGAGTTCAATTAATTGACAGCTCTGACTTAGCCCTCTGATAATTTGCTTCTGTGGGTTGTGAATTTGGCAGGAGTTCCTATTATTTATAATTAATAAATGGCCTCTCAGTCAAACAAGAGTGTATTTATGTCCGGCTTCAGATGCTGACGTGTGACAGGGCCACAACAGTGGTGATGTTTGAGAAGTGAGAGAGACGTCCTTCTCTTTAAAATCCAAGCAGGGAGGGAAAAATGCTGAGAAAGTTTTAAAACTTATTTGCTGTTTCATTCATTCCATATGCAGGATGTCACGAGTTTTGGGAGTTGTTTCTTTTTCATTGAAAGATGGGTCGGGAGAGTTGAGCTGCCTTTGTCAGCTGGGACGCATCGCCAAAATGTCGCTTCAGCCTTCTTGCTGAGTTGGAGAGGGTCATCTGGATTTGATTCCCTTTTCTATTCCTCCCTCAGTCAAAAGTGCTTCGAACGCCTCCAGCTTTTTCTAAATTCAGCTGCTAATGTGGGATTTTAAGTGTTGCTAAAAAGCAGAGAACACATCATCCTTTGTTAGCATCTCCACCCCAGTGACCTGGTAGCTGTAGAATTCAGTTAAAAAATGTATTGATCATTTTCAAAGCTCTGCTATTTCTGGCTCCAGTTACACCTCATAATGTTAAAGGTTCTCACGATCTGTCCCGCACAATCTGCAGTCTCATCTGTCTGAAACTGCTCTTGTTGTTTTCTTCTTTTCTAGCAGTTTTCTTTTGTGCGTTTTTGCCAGATTCAGTAGGTGGCAGATTCAGAGTAACTGCCAGCTTCCCACTTTGTGTACTGTGCATGTTTCCTGTTGGCTATAAGAGCACATGTCAGAGTTGATAGTCCAACGCTGGAATATTATCATGCAGCAGTTTCAGTAGCCCCGAGATTCAATTCAATTTTATTTATACAGCAACAAACACAGCAACAGTTGCCTCAAGGCGCTTTATATTGTAAGGTAGACACTACAATATTACATACAGAGAAACGCCCTTCAATCACATGACCCCCTATGAGCAAGCACTTTGGCGACAGTGGGGAGGAAAAAGTCTCCAGCAGAACCAGGCTCAGGGAGGGGCGGCCATCTGCCGTGACCGGTTGAGGTGAGAGAAGGAACACAAGACAGGAGATCTTTGATTAGATCAACAACAGACATGTAAAAATCTTCTAATAAACCACTGAACACAAGCTTATGCTTCAAGAAAAAAACAAACAACAAAAACAAAAGAAAGGTCAAATCAGCCTTCAGAGTCCTGAGTCAGCAAATAACTCCTGTTCCCCTGTAGGTGTGTAAATGAAGCAAATTCAGTGCATCACAGTGCTATTAAAGGGCTTAAAGGAGGATGCTTTGAACAGATGTGAAGAAATATTGCTTTCAATGTGCCTTCTGCATGTCCTCGACAGACAAAATAACAGTCAATATGATAACAGTACCGTGTTCCTCCCCTCACACCCAACCAGTCACAGCAGATGTCCACCCCTACCTCAAGCTTTTTCCTGTTCAAAATGGGTTTTTCCTTCCCACTGTCACCAAGTGCTTAAACAAAAGGAAGAAAATTTAAGAGTAAAAACCTGTAACAGTTGTTGTTGAAGTACTGTTCATAGTTCATAAGCCATGTAATGGCAATTTGAAGTGAATGAACAATTGCACAAATTGTGTTGCTTGCAATTTTATAGTTTGACAGGTTTTTTCAGTTGCTGCACTGCTTTCTAAACAATTTTGAATTTAGCTAAATGAAAATGAAACATATCATCCTCATTCCTGTACTTTGATTTGACTCACTAGTGTCATTCAACTTTTCAGTGTGAAGCAACGGACAAAAAAACATAAAGATCCAGTTTCATCACCCCGTTCAAAGTGAATGACAGATGCAAGTGTTGAAGCCTGTTTAAGCCTGAAACATGCAAGTGTCATTCACTCTTTACCTTATTCACTCCTTACTGTTGCCATGTTAGCTGGCTTTTCAGAGCAATGCTGTGACTAAAGATAAGAGAGATAAGATAAGATGAGATAAACCTTTATTAGTCCCACATGTGGGAAAATTGTTGTGTCACAGCAGAAAGTAGACAGTACAAACCTACAGCAGCAAAAAATAGGAAAACCAATGGAATTCAATAATATAAAAAAGAAGTTAGTGCAGTATCCATTTTGTAAATCTAAATCAACCTGCATGCCTGTTTTCTGTCCACTTCATCGACAGCGGGCTGTTTTTGAGCCCCGTCTTTAATGCTCGATGTGTTTGTGTGTAAAATGTTTGTTGTTACTTTTCAAAACCAAAGATTTAACCTTTGAGCTTTAGTTGTGTCTGTTGAGTTTAGCGTTAACAATCACCACAACACTGCACAAAGTCTTAGATGACTGTCCCAGTGTTGCTGATGCCGGGATATCCATCAGTATAACATGTTACAACCCATCATGTTGATATTCAGAGATGATTTTTCAGAGCTGACAAATGCTGATTGTGGGCCATCAAATAACCTTCCAGAGTCAATAAGACTCCAGGTCTGGTGAGTATGCACTAACTCATGTGGTCTGCCAGCACACTGGCTGTTTTAACAGCATCATTATCAGAGTTCAGTTAACACTGACGGGTCTGCTGTCACTTAACACATTGCCTCATTAATGGTCTGACAAAACGTCACTGGCAGCGCTCAGATTGGAGGCAAGCGTCAGCATGCTTCATATAACGCCGCATATTAGAGCTAAAATGCAAAATAGTAAAGCGACGATTCTGCCACTTCTCAGTATTTTTTAAAAATTGTTTTATGCAAAAACATCTTATCTTTTAGTTTTATTACTGACGATGGTTTCAGAGGATTGCAGTGAGCCCTTTATAGGTAATATGATGACAGGTAGCAACAAACCCAGTCCCAGCACACAGAAACATGTGCCAGTTTATCCAACTCTCATTAACCTGGTTGCTTTGCTAACTTAAAATAAATTCCTGAGGAGAATATTTGGGTTTCTTTGAATGGCTACATTTTCAACTGCCTTCTACAGAACTTTCTTTTTTCTGTTTTTGTCTGTTTTCTCATGTGAGGCTGGAGAACTCACTATAGTTCTCTGAAACACTTAACTACATGAACTGGAGAGAACTGGTGAAATCTGCAAAGTGCTTCAGAGGTGAGCAGCATCTCCCTCAGCTTGGCATGACAACACTTTCTGGAGAAAACCAGAGACGATACGAAAACTTTTCTCTACTGCTTCAATGCGACAAACTAAGTAATTCACTAAGTCTGCACCTGAGATAAATTCTCATATCAGTATGGCAGCATGCTTAATACGATGCATCTGTGCATGCTAATATATTTTATTTAGCACAAAATACAAAGCTGAAAGCTGAATCTAACAGAAAATCCACAAATTCTACAGATTCTGGTTGTGCAACTCTTTTTGTGGACTGAACTCTATATAGAGAAACCTGAATCAATAAAACTGCATAGCTGTTTAACCTTGCGGTGCCACTGGATGACCAGAGTCACTGGGTCCAGTAGCTGCTGAGCTATTTCAATAATTTGTGGCTCAACAGACTAACATCGCCAACTCTCGATATGTGCTGACAGCATGCTAAAAATATTTCCTCATTATTCTATTTTTTATGCAGTTCGTCCAAAATTCATGCTCTGTAGGTGACATATTGTGTAATATATTCACAGGATGTTACCACTTCTGCAGATGTATGCACACTGAGCAGTTTCTGGTCTTTCTCTGCACTAACTTCGATTTGTCAGAGGCAGTCTTCACCAGACTCTTGTTCGTCGTACTTCCAGCTGTTGCTCTGAAGTTACCTGTGAGCAAATACTTGAGTAGTGCCTGGATTTAAACCTGCAGGATGTGATTAAAAAAATGATAACAGAGCGTGCACAGTTTTCATTGCACCAAGTTTTCTCCCTGGACTTATTTGCAGTTTGAAGCTTAAGAAAAACCTTGGGTACACAGAGCCGTACAGCAGCGGAGAGATTAACAGAGATGGTCCTCTGATTTCTCTGAAGCATGGCGGGGATTACCTGGTAGTGGGCAAAAGAGTGCAAGATAGTATCTTTAACATTGCCCGGAAAAGCAGAATTTTATAATGAGCTTTCAAAATCCCTCACCTCTGCAGATTTCAAACACTTACAATCACTTTCCACAACAACTTTTTGTCACTTGACATTATGAGTTATAGAGGCAAAACACTGGAGTGCCTCCTCCAGGTTAGTGAAGTGCTGCTCCTCCAATGGAGGAGTTCAAGTATCTCAGAAACTTCATTAGTTCATTAGTGGGAGAGTCAGACTGACTGACGATCTGTTATAAAGAGTAATATGAGTGTGAAGGCCAGGTTGTGTCACAGATGCGACTGTGTGCAGGCAGGAAAAGGACCCAAAAGTAGACTCACAGAGGTGGAACGTGCTGTAACAATACACAGCTGTATTGCTGGATGCAAAATAATACATAATTAAACTGGGACTCGCTAATAATAATTTACACGGTGTGTAAATCCATGACGAGATCATGACACAGACCAGGGGAAACATAGTGCTTAAATACACAGAGGGATAACGAGGGAAATGAGAACACACGAGGAACACAGCTGACATGAATAACCTTAATGAGACAGAGGAAGCAAAACTAAATATAACACATGAGATTAGATACCTTCAAAGTAAGAGGAGCAGTACAACACATGGTGTACATAGACAGGAGACTACCAAAGTAAAACAGGAAGTAAAGGGGACACATGCACAGACATGCAGATAGAAACACAGAGAACATGACTGGGGAAACATGAGCTATGTCCCAATTCAGAGGCTGCATCCTTTGGAGAACCCAGCCCACGTAGACCGCAAAGGCCGGGTCCTCCAAAGGCTGAGAAGGCCGGAAGTGCAAGGCTTGTGAAATGGGACGGTCTAGCCTTCAGATTTGCTGTTCCGGCTGTTCCCGCCCTTACCGCTTCCACCTCCTCGGTTTTACCGTCTCCGTTGCTGCTGCCAGTGGTGGAAATTGGAATTGGCAGGGCTGCGCTATGAATTCTGGGATATGGTGGGCCACGAAGGATACACCGGACCCATCCTTCAAATTCGGGAAATGAAGGACGCATTTGTCGGCCGCATTTGGAGCAGTCTTCGAATTGGGACAGCCTTTGTTGCGTCGCTGTGATGTAACCGGCCTACAAATGCGGCCCATGAAGGATGCAGCCCCTGAATTGGGACATAGCTATGGATAACATGAGAGGGAGGGGAACACAGAATGAAACATGAGGGAAGCAAGACACAAAGACTCACAACAAAGATAATGACAGCCACACAGAGGGCAACGACACAATAATCAGAATCTAAACAGGAACAACCCAGGCACTAGAGAATCAATTTAAGACTACCAAAGAAGACTGAAACATGAAATATTATACAAAATGACATCAAAACACAAGAAAACTCAAATGACCCAGGACCATGACAGGTTGTCCTTTTGCAGCCAGCCTGATCTGCATTCTCCCCCTGATATCCTTTGACTACCAACTGTTGGTAGTGTAGTGACCAAGTAAGCTGTTTCCCCACTTGTTGGGTGTATAGTCACTACCTCTCTTGCTCAATCATATTGAAATCTCTTATTTCACTATTAAAACCACTCTCATGTATTCCTTTGAGTCTGTGTTGTGTCTGCTCCACGAGTCCAGCCTCTGTCTAAAAGCTTTTGCCTAAATAGACTATCTCATGGGCAGGTGTGAGCAATTCCTTCATTATATCATATCAGTTCATGGGAGGTGTGGGGCTTGCTTGGAAGAGTTTGCTGTGAACAGACAACATGCGGTCAAAGAAGCTCTTCATGCAGGTGAAACAAACCATCGTTAAGCTGGACATCCACGGAAGACAACAGTGGTGGATGATCGGAGAATCACTTCCATGTTGAAGAGAAACCCCTTCACAACAAACAACCAAGTGAACAGCACTCTCCAGGAGTTAGGCGTATTGCTATCCAAGCCTAGCATATAGCATATATAGTCAAGACTGCATGAAAGTAAATGCAGAGGGTTCACTGCAAGGAGCAAGCATCTCACAAGCATTTAAAAAACCCAGCACAGTTCTGTTCATCTTTGGACAGATGAAACTAGATCCACCAATAATGGCAAGAAAACAAAGTGGAGAAGGCGTGAAACAGTTTATGATCCAAAGCATACCACATCATCTGTAAGACACTGCACAGGTAGTGTGATGTTGGGCGAGCATGGCTGCCAGTGGCACTGGGAAACAGTCGAATGACCTCTGAGGTGTTCAGAGACATACTGCCTGCTCACATTCAGCTAAATGCACTCAAACTGATTGGGTGTGGTTTCATAATATAGATGGACAATAGCCCAAAACATGCAGCCAAAGCAACCCAGAAGTTTATTAAATCAAAGAAGAGGAATATTCTTGAATGGCCAACCAAGTCACCTGATACTAACCCACCTGGGCATTTCACTGGTTGAATACTAAACTTTGGACAGACAGGCCCACCAACAAATAGCAACTGAAAGCTGCTGCAGTAAAGGCTTGGCAGAGCATTAGAAAGGATGACACCCAGCATCTGATGATAACCGTGAGTTCAAGACTTCAGCATGTCATTCGCAGTAAATGTTTTCAACCAAGTATTAGAAACATTTGATGTGAATCTTGTCATCAGATGGTAAACACAGCAGATTTTTGTGTACCAGCCAGTTTTTAATGTATCTGTGGTGTCTACAACTGTCTGTGTTTCCAGTAGAGTTTAATTCACACAAGTTGCTTCCATGTTCATGATCTGACTTGCACTCCTTTCCCCACTACAAGCTAATCTTCTCTATGCTTCAGCAAAATCTGCCAGGATGACTTCAGAACACCACTCAGGCGACGTATGTTGCAAGGACATCCCAGATCCAGAACACAGTGTTGTGGCTGCTGTTATGGGGAAGTTGATGCTTCCTTGTAGGATTTTCCAAAAGCTAACACTTAGTTTGTCAGTTGCCTTTGCTGTCATTTTTGAGCTGATTGAACATATGCTCAGACTAAAGGGCTCAGTGCATAAACCATGCACCTGTGGGATTCTGGGAGCTTTCTCTCACTTTCTATTTGTCTGCCACGCTGCTATATATTTTCTTTCTTCATATTAATTCTGACAACCCAATTTATCTGAACGGAGCTAATTCATTAGAAAAACAGGGCTGCTGTAGGCTACGGGCATAATTACTGTTTCTAAAACTGCAGTGATGTGAGGTGAAGTTGACTTGTTGATTAGAAACTTTACAAGAACAGGAAACTACACTGTTTGACCTTGAAGTGCAATATGTGAGAATAACAGCAAGGAAGTATCGTCGTCAATGTGCAAATAATCTTTGCAAAGAAACAAAACACAGATCACCGACTTAAATGCTGTCTGTCTGTGGCTTTGTGAATAGTGTGTGATACAAAGAAAAGCTTGTAAATACATTCCTGCCAGTCTGAGATCCAAACCCACAATTCACGATATAACTCTGCTATACGATTCAAGACAAGCTGCAAGGACGTTAACTGAACTATGGTGCAATATATATGGCATCTGAATCTTTTAGATAACCGTATAGTCTAAAATCATTGGAAAATCAGCAATGATTAAAAACATTTTTTTTTAGTGTTTAAAAATCTCCAAACACCTGTATCCTGTTCATTCAACACAAAGTCCACTAATGTGTCGTCAAATGTGGGCCAAAACTCAAAGAAATGCAAGAACATCGTGGAAACAAGACTTTTCCGGTGTTTAATGAGCAATTTTATTAAGAATAACTCATGTGCTATGAACACTATGTCTCCATACTACAACTCACTAGACAAATATAGCAAATGCAAAGATGAAAGTAGCCATGGTGACGTCGCTTGCTGGTTCGTAGACGTATCCTGAATCACCGCTTTTCTTTCTCGGAGAAGATGTTACCATATTTACAGCTGAACTCTCAACTAAAACTAACAAATGTGAATATTGAGCTGCAGTCACAAATGACGTGTTTCTATATATAAACACTTTATTTAGACGTGTACTTGGTTTTAACCGATCGCCACTCTCACTGCTTCCACGGGAATTCAGAGGGTATCAACTGTACTTGATGAATTGATCATCAGCAGTTGTGAGCAGCTCTGTAAAAGCAGAAGCTTGCTGTTCTGAAGCATTCAGAACTGTGTGTAGAGAAAATACCCCAACCTTCCCAGGAGGGGACGCCTCAGCAGGCTCATCCAACTGTAAAACCTCTGAGAGCTACATCTGAACAACCCTACATATGAGAGACTAATAAAGTCATATAGAGTTATTGCTACTACTGCTTGTTCTACAAAGACTTGACTTTGTGTGTGTTTAGTTTTCAACATGACTGCATGTAAAATATTCTGCATTATTATCTGTATTTATATTTCCCAGAAATATTCATTTAATTATTGCTTTGCAGTCACACAATACCCAATTACGATATATAAATACTCTCATGTGATACCGCTGCTCTATTACAGCAGATAATAACATTGCATTTCCCAAAAGGTATCAGAATATGATAGCATCTTACAAAAGGAGCTTTAATTTACTCAAGAAAGTCATTTATTTTGAAGGCGCTGTGTAGTGTGATTGTATTTTGAAATCAAATGACACCAGCAGATGAATTTGCACATTTAATCTGTTGTGTAATGAAACGTGCTTTCATTTAATAAAGAAAGATAACGGGAAATGTTCTGCAAGCGGCATCAAAAATGAAAAAAGTAGTGCAGCACTGAAAGCAATATTTCTATCAAAATACTCCTAATTGTTTCCCGGAGGCATTTCTCCATGAAAGTTATTTTACCTGATCCTCTTCAAGGTTAGAATAACTGAACCGCGAGTCTAGAAATACCTGCCTGATCTCTTCTTTTCAACCATAACTGGGTTACACAGTGTTTGCTTGGAGCAGACGCTACGTCGCACATCTGCCCTTCTTCAGTCTAAAGCATCTCCGTGCTGATGTGCAGTTCGCTGGCCCTTCCAACAGTTAGACACATCCATTTATTACAGACGTTTTCCTTTTCCCTTCTACATCTTAAGCGTACAATTACAACCAGGCAACTAGTACACCTTCCTCCTACTTAACTACTTTGTATAAATTCAACCTGACAGGTCATTAGAGGCACTGGTTACCATGGTAACAGCGATGGCACAGGCAAAATGTTTGAGGCTGAACATACTTTCAGTTTCTTTTTTTAGCTTGACTGTGGTAGATGCAGATGAGCATTTGTAAAGTGCTACTTTCTTTCTTTTTTTTTTTTCCACAGAGCACATGACATTTGATTTGGATCGGGGAAACTTCCCCCTCGGCGTAATCCGCTCCCCAGGGATCTGCTCACAAGGTGCATCTCATTTTTGGCTCTACATATTCATATTCATGAGCTTTGAAATGCTGGGTGTTGGTTTGTGTGTGTGTGTGTGTGTGTGTGTGTGTGTGTGTGTGTGTGTGTGTGTGTGTGTGTGTGTGTGTGTGTGTGTGTGTGTGTGTGTGTGTAGGAACCTTTTAGTTGGAGATTCAGAAATATGATGCGTAGTCAGCTGGAAAGTCAAATCTTTGAGGCAGATTTCAACCTTGTCATTCAACCTTGTGGCTTTGTTAAAACTTTGTGTTCTTCTGCAGAGATTCATTCGATCTAAAAGGGAAGAGTCTGCAATTCCTCTTTGGTCTCATCACAATGCACAGCTTGAATCTCTTCCGTGTGTGAAAAGGGTTTCGTAGCAGAGCATTGGTCCAATGGCAGTTCTTTTGTAATAATTAGAAATAATGATGGTGGTGCGGGCAGAATGCAACAGGGCTTCTTATGCACTGGCAATAATGTTTTATTCACAAAAGTAAAGAAGCTTCTCAGCAGCAGTTGGCCTGAAGAACAGACTGCACTCACATCAAATATCTCATGGATGACTTCTAGGAATTTAGATCGACCTAGAACTTTAAATAACCCAATAACCAGAGAGCGGGATGCCAGAAGCCTCTCACGCTCAAAGGCCTGCAAAATGTGAAATCAATGCTCTAAAATAATCTTACCTGGAATGTGATGGCAGTTTTTCTGAAATGTAAAAATACATATTATGTGTCTTTGAAATAAACTCTGGACTTTTTGCACCAACCAACAGAAAAAGAAAAGAATCCGTAAAATTTCATATAGTGGGTCTGAGTGAATCTGCGACACAGCTTCTCACTTTTCACTTCTATAAACATGATTCCCAAACTGATCAATGTGATTCTTTTTAATTTATTATTTTCCATTTAATTGGTTGTTTTTCAGAAGGAAACAAAACTAAAGAAATTGTGAGATTTTAAAATTTATGCTATTCTTCACTAGCAGACAGCCATCCTACAGGTGTTTGTTCACAGGTGTGAACACACTGGACTGGTACAGTGTATGTAATCGATGTGTTTCTGGTTCCTTTATTGCTCACAAGCTCTTTTTTGATTTAGGCACAGCTCAACGCCGGAGTCAGCTCTCCCCGCAGCTTCCTCCACTGCACACGCTTCTCTCCAATCTCCTCTGTCACTATATATAAAGACAAAGTGTCATTAGTCCCATCATAAACACCTGACCCCTCTGCCATCCCGACACCGCCCCATGAGCTCGCTGCACCACCCCACCTCCACTGCAGCAGGCCAGAGACCACAACCCTGCCACACCAGGCCTGTGGCATTTAAAGGCCACTGACTACTGGGGTCAGTGGCATTGATGTAGCTACAGATGGACTTGTTTGAGTTTCTACATCTGAGAAGCTTCTTCAGTTCTGAAGAAATAGTACACTTCCTTAGAAATGAAGAAGCTTCTAGTCCAGTCACTTTTCTTTCCAAGCTCGTTGGAGTACCATGAACTGCATGACTGAGAACCTTCATATACACCTAGGTCGCCGATGTTTTTCTTTTTGTGCGAACCCACCTGGGAGACATCGGGTAGCTTTGAGAATATCTGGGGTGTGTGAGCAGTGTAGCTGGATAGTAGATATAAATGGTACACTATATGAATGCTTGATGCATTTTAAATAAAACATTAGACCGTAGTTCAAGTAATAACATACAAAACTAGTTCATGCATTTATTACTTCTAGGCTGGACTACTGTAATTCATTATTAACAGGATGTCCTCCCTGAAAAGCCTTCAGTTAATCCAAAATGCTGCAGCAAGAGTCCTGACAGGGACTAGAAAGAGAGAGCAGAGTTCTCCTATATTGGCTTCCCTTCATTGGCTCCCTGTTAAATCCAGAATTTAAAATCCTGCTCCTCACATACAAGGTCTTAAACAATCAGGCCCCATCTTATCTTAATGACCTTATAGTACCATATCACCCCACTAGAGCACTTGGCTCTCACACTGTATTTAAAATGTAGACAGAGCTTTCAGTTTTCAGCCCCTACTCCTATGGAACCAGCTCCCAGTTTGGATACAGACACTATCTCTACTTTTAAGATTAGGCTTCAAACTTTCCTTTTTGCTAAAGCATATAGTTAGGGCTGGATCAGGTGACCCAGAATCCTCCCTTAGTTATGCTGCAATAGGTGTAGGCTGCTGGGGGATTCCCATGATGCATTGTGTGTTTCTTCTTCACTCACTATGTGTTAACAGACCTCTCTGCACTGAATCATACTTGTTATTAATCTCTGGCTCTCTTCCACAGCATGTCTTTTATCCTGTCTTCCTTCTCTCACCCTAACTGGTCACGGCAGGTGGCCCCCTCCCTGAGCCTGGTTCTGCCGGAGGTTTCTTCCTGTACAAAGGGAGTTTATCCTTCCCACTGTTGCCAAAGTGCTTGCTCACAGGGGGTCATATGATTGGTGGGTTTTTCTCTCTATGTATTATTGTAGGGTCTACCAAAGCGCCTTGAGGCGACTGTTGTTGCGATTTGGTGCTGTATAAATAAAATTGAATTGAATTGAAAATTGTTTAATTAATAGTTGAGATACAATAAAAATCAGCATGTGGTTGATGAACATTGCATAGAGAGCAGCAGGAAGTTGCTAAAGCAGCTGTAAACTATGTCAATGCTACATCTTTTTGGTGGGGAAACGAGGTCCATGCTACCTTTTGCCTCCCTGGCATCAGTCATATTTACTCTCCTTGTCTGATTGAGTTCACCTACATCTTATTTTCCTTCTCACCAGTGTGCACAGACCTAATTCCTTACACCCTCTCCCTGCATACTCATAGTTCGTTAGTGCATTCACATGGAATGTCTGCCATAACAAGTGCTGTATCTTATAATATCTTTACATTAAAGCGGTTCGTAAAGCCTTCACTGTGACTTGATGTTGATGCTTCATAAAACCTGTTTTGATGATGTCAATACATCCATCTGAAGTTTCTGTATCGACTGAAGATAGACGAAGGCGTCCCAGAGCTGTAGTTCTACCTTGCTCCTTAATTTGGAGACTATTCAGCAGCCTTGTGAGTGTGTGTGTGTGTGAGAGAGTTACACTCATCACAGAGTTGGAGGGTGGAGAAGATTGCTGAGAGATTGAAGTGGGCCTTTGTGTGCTGTTTCTCAGTCTTTTTGGGTTGCTCTTCTTTATGTTCTCTGGTGGCTTCATCAGTGACTAAACTCAGACTATTTTTTGACTAAAATATATATTTTCTTCAAAATTAGTGGCACCTGTCAAGATGTAAGGCATTATTACTACCATTTATGACTGTCAATAAATAAAAATCAATCAATCAATCAATAAAATAGAGGAGCTTCCAGGAACCACAGCAATGAAATGTGTGAGACGCTGTTAAATTACACGCTACTGTATGAAAAAAAAAAGAAGCAGCCAAAGATGAGCGCACCTCTTTGTCTTGGTGTGAGAGTCTGTGTTTACAACTGCAGTGACTTTGAGTGAATGTGTAACATCGGTCAGTGGGAAAAAGTGACCTCAGACATAAACACAAAGACATATGAGGTACGCTGCACTCGTGATACTCTGATGAGTATTATGACTCCCTTTAAAGCTGCGCTATTACGTGTAATCCTTTAAAGTAATCCTCCTGTAACAAACTAATTTCTTTGTAAGAAAATGATATGAATAAAGAAAATATATTTTATTTTTTTTTAATCCTTACTTGAAGAGAAAATCTGGCTTGACCTTTTCGAGTGCAGTGAGTGTCTTTAGCTCATGGTTTCAGGCTGCGTACAGGCTGGAACAACCTTCACTGTTGCATCTGTGTAGCCTGAATCTGGACAAATAAAATCTGCAAACCACTTTCTGCTGCCTGTTGATATTATTACAAAATAATAACTGGAGGGGAATCAGACGGTGGGTGTTCAAAGACGGACAAAATCAAAGATTAAAGCAAACAAAAAAAGACACAGACAAACACGAAAAATGTGATAAAAACAAATGTCAAATGTGTAAACCTGCAATGACCGACGTAGATAAAATTAAAGAGCTGGCAGGTTTTTTGTTTTTTTTTCTACATCAGAACAAACTGTTTTTAGCTGCTTCACAGGTTTATCCTTCGAGATTACACTCTTAAGCCCACCTGGAGATTCAAGCATGATGTGTAATACTAATGTTTGACAATGTTGCTAAAGCAGACTCATCACTTACTGCAGGCGTACGGTCATTATAGCATAGCTAAATAATCTGTGGGCATTAGGGGGCAGCAAAGCAGACTTTAAAAGCAACACCATCACATTGTCATTGTATAAAGGCCTCACTGCCAAAGGTCTGGCTGTGTCAGTCACCTACTCACACTTTAATTCTTTAGAGATTTACGAGGCCATGATCAGGAGGTCCTCATTTGTCGGTCCGGAGCAGTCAGTACACAAACACTAGCAACTACAGATGTGTTAGCTGTGATAATGAGCGGTTTATCCAGTCGACCTGCTGACTGAAGGAAAAAATGCACACAGCACTGATGCAGAGCTGCACAACAATCCCAGTGACCTTGTATTTACCAAAGTGGATGGTCTTTGAAGCAATAAGTAAAAAGGTTTGTGGCCACCAGGAGTTCTTCTCACATTCCTCATTGTCATTTGATCCACAGGTAATAGAAAAATATTGATTAGTGCAGCTTTAGAGTATGATGAAGGAAAGTGAAGTTGGTAGAGTAGTAGATTTTTGCTGGCAGAAGCGACCGCTAGACATGGAGATATTGTATATTAAAATGTAAATTCAGCTCACTTCAGCCAAGACAGAAACATTCTCACAGACTTCTCAAGTTGCCAATCACTGTTTCATCACACCCCCGAGAAGCGAGAGATGCACTGCAGTCTTACTAGACCGTGCAGCGCTATCTGCACTAAATAAAGAAATTAAACTGAAAGATTTTTCTATTAAATATATTCATCTAAAGTCTGCGCATTTCATTTAACGATGGAGGAGGTGCTCCGTCCAGGAGTGTTCATCACCGCTGATTCCTTTTGTTACTCTCTCACCGATACTTATTCGCTGCAGGTTTTAAATTTATCGGTGAGAGAGTAACAAACATTGCCTCAGAATGAGGAATAATAATCACAACATCAATCTAAGGGCTCACAAATATCAGGGAATTCCTGGAGGAACATTCCTGAAACGATCAGAAAGGATGTGAGGGAGCGGATGAAGAAGTGGAAAAACTTAAGTGACAAATGTGCCCCCTGGAATACGACCACACACCAGCATAACTGCCATGCTACGCCAAAGGTCACGTCATGGGCTCTACAAAGTGCTACAGTGACTCACAACGCCATCTCCTGGTACCGGCTGGAATAACACCAAAGTACATCTTACACTTAGTTCAACTTTATTTAGCATCTCTCGATTACAGTAACGAGATATGCCGGATACAACCTCACAGTGGCTCCTTTTTTTTTTATTACAATGACATTAATCTTAATACATTTTAGAAGATTTTATTAGTTAATTACTAATAATTAATAATTAATTACCATAGGGAGGAAGGGACTCTCTGTTTTCTCACATAGATCATCTCATGATCATCGAGTTCACGTCGGTTTCGTCACTTACGTGATCAGATTGTGAATTCTTCTGCCTTACATTCAGCAAGCAAGCATTAAACGAATCATGCTTGTCAAGTTGTGTGACAAGTGACACTCAGCTAAGGGGGATTCACTGATTTGACCCTCTTAAGATCAAAGTGGGCCTTCAGTGTAAAATGACTTAGACAGCCCTGCATTGGAGCATCCTTCGTGAAAATGTCCAACACCTCAGCCACACACATCAGGTCATACCATCAAAATAAGAGACATGGATACAGAAATGCAGTATCAAAGAACCTGGTGATATTGCATGTTTTGAACCTGTAAGGTGAGGTCATGTTAAACCCACTGAATACTGAATGTTACACTGCTGCAATCAAATCTTCTTCTTTATAAAGCACCATAATTTATACACGACAGGTGGATTCAAAGGTAGTTCACTGACAGATACAGAGTTTCCTCTAGAAGGTGGAATGGGCAATGAATGGAAAATTTGCCAGCAGGAACAGATTATGGTGGAGGAGCAAGACAGGGAGGGGTGCTTTTTTTTCCAAGTGAGTAAGAAAGTATACAAGTCTGAAAAAGTCCGAACATGAGTGCTGTGCAGTGCTGGTATCGATCTGATATCAGGCGAATACAGTTTGGCCAGTATTACCAATACTAAAACTTTTAAAGTGTAAATACAGCTTATGCAGGGGGGAGCGCTGTGGCATGATATATGAGATGAATCGTCATCAATTTACATATTTTCAACACATTTAATGACTACTGATCGGTGACATCTTTAACTTCCACAACAATACATTAACACAACAAAACACACATTTCAGCTTTTTGTGTATTTTAAAACTGCGTTTTTTTGGCGACCTGGAATATAAATGTGTGTCTTTAAAGCACTTTGGGCCAGCGTCTGTTGTTTAAACGAGCCATAGGCTACCAATAAAACACAAAACAAAAAGGTTCAGACATTTTTCATAGTGCATGTCTAAGGTATGTTTTTTCATACAAACAATATACAAAAAAAACTTCCCCGCTCACCCCTGCGGGCGGTCTATCCTTCAAGCTCAGGTCCTGTACCGGAGGCCTGGGAGCTTGAGGGTCCTGCACAGTATCTTAGCTGCTCCCAGGACTGCGCTCTTCTGGACAGCGGTCTCCAATGTTGTTCCTGGGATCTGCTGGAGCCACTCGCCTATCTTGAGAGTCACCGCACCGAGTGCTCCGATTATCACTGGGACCACTGTTACCTTCACCCTCCACATCTTCTGAAGCTCTTCTCTGAGCCCTTGGTATTTCTCAAGCTTCTCGTGTTCCTTCTTCCTGATGTTGCTGTCATTTTGAACCGCTACATCTATCACTATGGCCGTCTTCCTCTGCTTGTTCACCACCACTATGTATGGTTGGTTAGCCACCACCATTTTGTCTGTCTGTATCTGGAAGTCCCACAGGATCTTAGCTCGGTCATTCTCAACCACCCTTGGTGGCGTCTCCCATGTTGACCTCAGGACTTCCAGGCTGTACTTGGCACAGATGTTTCTGTGTACTATGCCGGCCACTTTGCCCAGCCTGCACCTGGGTTCTTACCTGGTGTGAGTG
>VURO01006890.1:8827-31982 GCA_015108175.1 Pelvicachromis taeniatus
AACAACATACATAACGTTGACTTAATTCTTGTTTACAGATTTTTTTTGATGACTCTGATGCTAGTCTGACATCAGAAATGTTATTTTCACTGCTCTTAATGCAGTTTTCAACTCATTAATGCATTTCCCCTCCCACATTAGGATTTCTTATTATGTTTGTACACACTGCTATTGTTTCTACACAACACTACTAAAGATTTTTTCACCATTGTGTTGGTGCATTTCTCATCATTCTCTGACAATTCATCAAAACAGTTTGGAGTTCTGACTGACAAAATCACAAACTCTCACTTACATCTATACTCTCCCACATTGCATTACTGTTTTCAGTCAATTCAATTTATACTTTTTTTAATATGCATAAAAGAACAAGGCCTGTAACACATTGTTAGTTCTAGTACTGAAATTGTCCTTCAGTTGAAAGCAAATAAAAAGACATGCTATCAGCCTACATTTTATAGGTGCATACATATATACTGTAATATACTGTTGTTGGTGATATGACTTACATTAGGTTGTAAGTTTGTATACTTTGTTCAGATTTCTGATCCATGTAGTTTACACAGACCATGTAAAAGATTGATGCAGCTACTGTGACATCGACAACTGAGCTCTGAAGTTGAGCCTGGAGTTAATGTCTTCACTGTCATGAAGAGGGATGTGGGTCTGACTGTGAAACCACATGCTCATTGGCTAATGACTTTTCAATCACAAGTTGTTAGCCAATTAGCAGACCATAGATTATACTCCTATTTGCCTAATAGTATGACCACAATTGACAAAATAAACTTAAACTCTGTTTTCAGTGTATAGAAAACTTTTCAACCCTGCTTTACCTTTTTTAAAAAAAATAATTACCTTAATGAGTTCAGTCACTCATTTTTTTCATGTATAGTTTTTCTCAATCACTCAATTCTCACAAAACAAAAATCATTCTCATTACTCCTAATGCAATTCTCAAAACACAGAAACACAATCACACTGGCCTGTCTCATTGTTTCATACACACTGATATTAAAATCTCTATGGTTTATAGTGAATGTTCTGATAACAGAAAACATCCAGTGAGCAGTAGTTCTCTGGGTGTAACTGACTTGGTGATGTCGGCGGTCAGAGGAGAATGGCCAGGCTGCTTTGAGCTGATAGGTAGACGAGAGTATGCAGAACAGCTGTCAGCTAAAAATATGAAAGTGGGGCTACATTTTGCACGGTTCACCATAACTGGAATCAATCCAATGAGCAATTATGGCAGTTCTAAGGCAAAAGGCTTGTTTATGTGTAACTAGCATTGCCATGACATGCACATGTGAAACAGTAAGATGTTTTTATTTGTTTCAACTAAACCTCTTCAAAGAACATGTGTTTATATTTGCTTTCAATTGAAGAGCAGTTTCACTGCTACCGCTGACAGTTTGCTACTGGTCTTGTTTTTTCATACATATTTGAAAATTATTATTATTTTTGAAGTAATTTCACTGAAAACGCTAGTGCAATACTGGACAGTATTCAGGAAAGTGAGAGATCTAGAGTTCTGAGGGATAAAAGTGTAAGCCATTGTCATGAGTTGTGAGACTGAGATGAGAAGTGGATCAATACCAAATGTCTTTAGCAGTGAAGTTAGCATGGAAACTATAGCAGAGTGCATAAAAATAACGAGAAAAGGCTAATGTGGCAGGAAAATACAGGTTTGAGAACTGCATTAGGATTAATGAGACTGAGGTTTTTGATGTGAGAACTGCACAGAAAGTGATTGCCCATTAACAGTAAGGCTAGGTCAAAAAGCTGTTGCTGTTCCCAAAGACTTCTACAGAACCTTTTGCAATCACAGCTATTGCCATCTGGTGGTCACCAACTTTCTATGGAGTCAGTCGCTAAAGACCTGCAAACTTCATGTGGTCTTCAGATTAGCTGAAGAACAGACGTGAGCCAGGCCTTCTCGTCCAGCATCGGTTTCTGACCTAACAAATGTGTTTCTGGAAGAATGGCAAAATAATTCCCATAAACACACTTCTAAACCTTATGGAAAGCCTTTTCGGAAGAATTTAAGCAGTTATGGCTGCAAAGCGTGAACCAATATCATATTAAACCCTATGGAGCATGAATGGGATGTCACTCAAGCTCATGTGTGTGTGAAGGCAACAAGCAATTCATTTGATGGTATACTATATCACCATCTTTTATAATGTCTGCAAGTTTCACATGTATTTTTCCCAGTTTCAGCAATATATTGTGTAAAGTTAGAAATAAATCATTTAAATAAGTGAATAATGTGAGTACATTTTTGAAAAAAGTATGAAAACATTAATAAATGAACCAGTACCCCTCTAAGCTTGTGCTAAAAGCACTTTCTACTACAAGTCTCATACAGCCTTTTATCTTTTCCCAAGCACTATATGTAACAGTCACACTCTGATGGATCCATCACGGGCATCTCAGGGTTCAGTATGTTGCCCAAGGATAGGTCAACACATGAACATAACCCGATTGGGAATTGAGCCACCGACGTTCTGATTGATGGACAACCTGTTATAACACCTGAGCCACTGCCACCTGCCTGCCTGTGTCACAAAATTTTAACAACTTTTACCACACCAGTCTGACTATCACCTTTTTATAAAAGGCGTAGACATTTACACAGCTTATATTCCTAGACTGAAAATAATACAAATGTAGTGAGCAAACATTTTAAGGCAACCAAAAAGCAACCCTGTGTTGTGCATTTAATTTAAGACAGAGTGAATAAAGCAGTTAGGAGGGAATACTGTCACATCTAGAACATAACCTATCCAATTCTAATGAAAGATGTAACACAGTGTCCCACCTGCCAGCGAGGCTTTCCAGCTGTGGATGGCGGTGGCATGTTTCAGCAGGTGGTGGCTGGATGTGGACTGCTTCCTCAGGCTCAGTTTAGACCAAACTAGATAGCGTGACAGGAGAAATGTCAGCCACCGTTGAATCCCAGTGCGCTTGCTGGCTGCAGTAGAAAAATATAGATCTCTAGTCACTACTATGAGAACAGACAATGGCCAAATGTTCATATCCCAAAGCTTTGAGCAAATGGAAAGACTGATCAATATGTGACCACCCATACAGAAAAGATTTACTTTTTTTTTCTTGAGAAATATCAATATAGAGTAATACTGTAGCACACTTCACCCACTATCCACTCCAAAACGCACTCCAGTGTGTGAATGAAGGGGTTTCAAAGCTTTTCAGCCTTATTTGCCATTACTATGTGAGGCACGCATTAACAAATACACATCTACATCTTAAGCAAATGTTTTCAAAAGAAAAAATATGGCATTTAGTTTCCGCATAACAAGAGCACGTACACTGCCACATGTAGTCCACCTGTTTGCCATGTACCATTTTTGCTGCAAATGAGCCGTCAGCCTCTTTCACCTGCACTTGAGAAGACGTGGGCTTATCACAACAGTGCATGACAGAATAAAATGTTAATGGAGGGCAGGCCATGCAAAGGGAGGCTGCTGGAGCACTGATGAGCCTCTTGACGCTCTCTCATCAGCCAGAGCTGTCACGGTTAAGGCACAGTGCTGACAGAAATGTGCCTACTGACATTATCGCTCTTCTTTTGGCTTTCATAAGGATTATGAAAATTAACTCAGCAATCATAGCGACAGCTTTTCTCTGTTTACGTACTGATGGGCGGACTTAATGCAAGTCCTTCAGGGACTTGTAAAACAGTAGCTGGCAGTAGCTTGTGTTATTAAGAAGTAGCGGCAGTGGGGTATTTTAGGTTGTTACTGCAAAAAGGGTAAGTCAAGGAATAATTTGACATTATTGGGCATATGTGGCTGAAGCAAACCTTTAATAAAAATCAAATAGTTTTCTATAATAAGATATGAGAGATATAACTATTTTCAAGAAACTTAGTGATCAGATAATAGAAATAACCTTAGAAAATTGGATCTTAGACCTTTTTTGGTTGTTTTTTTCTCTCATTTTCACCTTGTGAATACAACTTACTGTGCATTGTTGGCCGGCACAGCTGACGTCCATTATATTTTTCTAAAATTGATATTCCCCATTGAGCACAACTGCCTTTTATTACTCTGGCACAGTGGGAGCAAAAACTGCAAAAAGAAATTGATAATTGAAATTTCATGCTTTTAATTAAAAATTAGTATGATTTATAAAAATCTATTCAAAAGAGACCAAATTTAAAAGAACTGTCTCCTACGTTTTATCTGGCTTAAAAACAGTTCTATGGACTGTTTGAAAAACATTGGATCAAATCAGAATGCTATAAACCTTTTGCATCTTGCTCATGTAATATATTGTAATGTACTGGTATTTATGTAGTACGTTTTCAATCTTACTTATCATTCAAAGCACTTTAGACTATAGTTGCATGCAAGCTGGAGTACCCAAAGAAAACCCGCACAAGAGGGACAGAAAAAACATGCAAACAAGAGGTGGCAATGCTAACAGTTCAACAGTGAAACCAAAGTCACAGCAGGGGACTTACCACTGAGGTAACCTTATGAACAGAAACTAACCAAAATACAGCAACATGCCTTAACTAACATAAAATAGAGAAAACTGTTTAAATTAAGAGACAGCCTGCCCCTCTGTAATCCTTTAAACTTAAACACACAGCAATAAAAGTGACCGTAGTTATTGCTGGCTAGAATGCAAAGTGAATAAATCCTATGAAGGCTAAATTGCTTCTTCAAGTAGGGTTTGGTCATCGGGTTGGAGCCAATCATCTTCAAGCTGTATATTGCAGAGGGTAATTAACACTGCCCAAACAAATAATTGGCTGCCCTCCACCAGCCCTGGAGGTCATCGCCAAATCCTCCTGTGTCAGGAGAACCAGCCATCACAGGTGATCCCTGGCACCCGCTGGCATCTGGTCAGCACCTCAGGTCATTTAGGTCCCACATCTCCAGATCCAGAAACACCTTCTTCCCCTGGGCCATTCAGACGGTCAAAGAACACTATCCCACCATTCCACACCTCCGCCCACCCACCTCACCAATCTGAGTCATGGTCTGAGCAACCTTCATCACTCAGGCCACTCACAGACTCTGTACTCAGACCAAGTCTTGTTTTGTTGCACTACCTTCAAGCACGTTGCAACTAGTTTGTTCTCCAGTGTGTGCCTTTCTCTTGTTTTGTTTTTCTTAATCTATTTCTCTTGTTTTGTATGAATTCCTATTGTCTCCTATTTATACTTGATTCTGGCACATTTGGTGTGGAGCACCTACTGTTGTTTTTTTTGTACAAGGACAAAAATATGGCTATTCTATTCTATTGTAGGTCTCAGTCACAAAGGCCCAGAGACTAACTGAAGACTCAGTTGCTGGGGAAAAATGTGTATTCCTGCAAAATGCTGACTGTTACTGTTGCTGTGTGAATTTAGTCACAAAAACAGTGTTGCTCCCAAAACGTCCTTGAGATTTCTTTTGTTACTAGCAGTTTGCCCATAGTTTGCAGTAAAGATGCTGACTTATTTGCCTGACCTGTAGTAAAACTGAATTTAAACTCGAAGCTGAAAATATTTGCCCTGAAGGTAAAAGCTGTGTCTTCCCCCTGCATCTCCCAACACATTTAAAACATGCAGTTTTTACTTTGAAGGCCAATAGACATGGTTTCTCTTTTGCGTCAAACTTTATACAGTCTTGGTGATTAGTTGCCAAGTGTTTGCAGTAAGCAGCTTCCAGCAACCACTCACCACTCATAGATGATATACTTTTTCCTGACAGTTGGGTCACTGACTGTCTAAATGGGGCTTTAACATTTGCTTTCACAGCGACTGCCAGCAACCACTCGCAACAACTGTCTCGAACAGTGGTTGGCTGATGATTGCCAAGAGCCTAGACCTTTTTATGAAAATAAAAGAAAAACACACTAATAACAAAAATACAACATGTGTTTTTGTTGTTGTTGTTGTCATTATGCAAATGTACTGTTTTATAAGGTTGGGGAAACCTGCAGTCAGCTGAGACTGAAGAAGTCACTTTGATGAGTGACGAAACGTTTCTCCCACTTAAAACGCTTCGTCCAGATGAACAGAATCAACTCTTTGGCATCCACAAGGAAACAATTATAATCAAACTGGACAAATATTAATCATAAATGGTTTCACATTCTGGATCAGACACAGAGGTCTGAATAGTTGTTTGCTGCTTTTTCTCTGTTATGTTTTTTGAAACACTAAAAAAAGTGAAAAGAAAGTGTGTGTGTGTGTGTGTGTGTGTGTGTGTGTGTGTGTGTGTGTGTGTGTGTGTGTGTGTGTGTGTGTGTGTGTGTGTGTGTGTGTGAGCTTGAAGTTTTTGTTTGATAGTCCAGAGTGTAAAGGAAGCTATTTTATGTTTATGTTTCCTTTTTATTTTTAATAAAACAAAACAAAAAAACCCATGTTTGGGTTTTTTTGTTTTGTTAGAAAAAAACAATTTCTTCTCTCCACGTTCACCCTCTGGTTTCTTACCCATCAATCCTGCTCTTTAAAGATGTGTGAGTGGCATTTTTTGTTATTGCTAAAAAAGTACATGCAAAAAAAATTACATTTTTGAAAGGACAAATGTAAATAAAGCATTCTGGGCGGATCCATGATCCACAGCTGCTTTATAAGGCAGATATTATAGAGCTTTTCTTTCCATACTTTTCCAGTCAACATGTTTCAGTGTCCCTGTGTTGCAGTGAAAGCACCGTGAAAGTGCAGCATGCATATGTGTGTGTGAGTGGGTGAATGTGGCTTGAAGTGTATTAACAATGAGACATGGTCAATGAGACTAGAAGAGTGGAAAGGAGAAGGATGCAAGTGCTAATAAATCTGCATCCTTTCTATCCTTAGACTACATTGAATGCAACAATTTCACTTCAAACCATATGCAAATTACACCATTCAGTTAAAAAATAATACAATAATACATACATCACAGTTGCTCATTATTCATTACTATGCATTCTGTATACATATGAGGCGCCTTTACGTTAGTTCATTATTGCTGTGTGCCACTGACTATTTGTTTTAGAAAAAGTAGCATTATGCTCTTGAACTGCATAACACTGGAAATGCTGTTGTCTTATATAATGTAACATTTTTAAAGGGAAAAGCATTAGAAATGCAACTGAAATAGCCTAACTGGTTATATAAAATATTTACTCCTATCATCATTGTGAAAGTTCAACAAAAGCCTGTAACATCTGCTTCTGGATGTGCATTTGAGGTGGTGGTGTGTGTGTTCAGGTCGTGGTGTTCCGCAACAGCACATTTTAGTTGAGACGCCCCTTTTCATGTGCTTACGTCACTCATACAGCTGTTGCACTGCAAAGAGACCAGTGATGTGATTGTGTAAGGGTGAATGTATTAATCACCAAACCATCCAATTTAAGGTCCACTTCATCGAGTTCTTTTTGCACTTTGCACTGCTGCACCTTCATTAGCCAAAATAGCAGCTGTACTTGGGGACGCCCACGCAGTCCATTCACCCGGTCCACTTTGAGCTTGTCATTGAACTTGCATGGTTAACATCGAGCCCTACAATTTGTGCAGTTTGTGAGAGGCACTGCTTGGCAAAATTTGGTACATTTGGACTGAGCCAGGGTAACTGCTTCTATCTTTTTCCTCTATTTATGTTGAGCTAAACTTCATTCTGTATGTAAAGAATAAGAGCCATATAATTCTTTTTTATTGTGCTTCTCAAAATGCGCTTTATTTAAACATTGAAATTACATATGTTTTAATTAAGTATTTTCTTAAAATGAGAGTGCTCTGAGAGAGTAAACACAAATGTGTTGAAGACCAGTATTGCACTTTAAGTTTGATATAGGCCGGCACTCAAAGTATGGGATTGAAGTTACCCAGACCAAGGTCAGTTCCTTGATCATTAATATGCAAATTCTCATGACCATTGATCAACAACTACTGATCAAGGCCCACCGATCAGATGCTATGAGTACTATTCGTAGAGAGTTGGGGAATGGCTGCAATCACAGCATTGTAAGATGGTGAAAGATGTACCCTTAGGCCCCCTCCTCGATTCAGAGATAGTCTTTCACTTTTCATGTAAATAGCCTCCTTGACTCCACGCTCAAACCAGCGTTCCTCCCTGTCCAGGATGTGTACATCCTCATCATTGAAAGAGTGTCCACTGGCCTGTAGGTGTATATAGACTGCAGAGTCCTGGCCTGACGAAGTGGCTCTTCTGTGTAGAGCCACTCAAATGCTGGGCGCACTGGAAAAGGTTGAGATTCAATCAGAGGTTTTCCAGTCTCTTTTTCGTTCCAGGTTCAAGTCCAGTCCCTCATTCTAAGAATCAGGTTTAGCTAACAGCTCGGAGGCCGTTAACCCTGAGATGAGGAAAACTCCATGTTGGTAAACTCTGTTACCAAGGTTACAGACTCTGTGAAATAAACCTGCTTGCTGGAAGTTGTTCCCTCAACAACCTCTGAGTTTCTCTCTGAATCCTCTTCTCCTGTTACACTTGAACCAGCTGACTGACACCGTGATTTGTATTCTCATTCATAATGTCACCATCAAAGCACATAGAAGTGCAAATTCATTTGTATAAATTAGCATTTTTGCAAACACTGACATACCAGCTGGATGTTAGTTTGTTATTTTGAGTACTTAACATGAGAACCTTTATAAGGAAGTCATTACTCAGTGTAAGGATGAAAACAGCAATTACACTGCAGATCTATACTCAGTTTAAATAAAATATATCTGTATAAAGCTTTAGACACATAACACACTGATCAATGATCAATCATTTGTTGTGCTGAAATCAATCACACTGATGGAAAATGTCTGTCACAGTTGAATGTTGAGGATAATCCTGAAAATTTGAGTGCAGATGAGAATCAAATTACTTTAATAGTCTATAAATGTACTAACTGTAGTTTAAAGTGAGCTTTTAAAAGCAGCCCTCAGACAGTTTGTGTCTTGACTACATTTCATGTTGAAACTTGTTCATAGACTAATATTTAGTTATTAAGCAATGTCAAACAATATTTTGTAACGTACAGTGTCTGTACATACTTTCCAGAGAAAATAATCTCCATAAGTCTCAGTGGGTCTACACAGAAAGCAGGTGACTTCAACCTGGATCGGCCTGAAGATATGGCTCCATAATGGATCAGCAAACCAGGTCAGCTTGCATGATGGGACAGATCCAAAATGAAAAAGGCTCATCTATTATCAGATCCCAGCTCATCTTATTGGGATGACATAGTTTCCCAGTTCACAAGAGTAACAACTTTGTGATAGGCCCTGGAGCAGATATTTTTGGGCCCTTACCACCAGCTGACTAACAACAAGCCAAACACACACACGCACTGTAAGTGAAAACATAACGGCATCAAGCAATAATCAGTAACATCAAAAGTATAATTCCAGCACCAAGAAGAACAACCAAAGTCAGAGGTTGGGGGGAATGGACACGTTTATTTATGCTCATGTAGACTCACACCATGTTCTTCAACTAGGCGAGCCGGTGATTGCACCTGTTAGAGACTGATTGCAAACTTTCAGTTGCAGGGAAATAGCACAATCACTGCAGGTGAGAGCACAATTATTTTGAGATAGGTTGCTCGGTGGTAGGCAACCTCTCTGCTAACACTGACTGCAATCAATGTCAGAAAGACTGGCAAACCTTTGCAAGTAACTGCTGTGTTATTTATAAACACAAACAGATTGCCAGCATGTTGCAATGAATCTGAGAGCAACTCTTCTGCTACATGTCTCTTTGCAGTTGGAGACTCAAGTAAATTAATTGCTAACTTGTGGTGTTCTGGTTATATTCCTATATAAAAGCAAGACTGCACAGTGCCTACTTCATTTTGGAGTTAAATTGCTGTCCTCCCACAACTACGTCACTATTTGGGGATGAATTTTCCTAATTTCTTTTCCATACTTGTGCAGTTCTGGCTGGACTTTGAATGATTTACAACACAGGGCAACAGATTTTCTGTTTTTGCTGATTTATCACAGCAAATATTTGTGTTATTACCGTTAGATATCATATAATGACCTTCTTGACCCCATTCCTTCAGAAACCTGGTAGCAGACTGGCTGCACCTTATTGACATTTTATAACCATCTTGTTGCAACAATGTTGCTTTGCATTATTGTACTTGTACTCTGCAGTACATTACCTTGGCTTCACACACTTAAACACTGAGGATGATATTCATTCATTTTTTTCTTTTAAAATCAAGACTGGAAAAGGCTATGAATGCCAGACAAGCAGCAAAGGAGGATCAAGAGCGTCATCAGCAGCAGAGGGAAATGCAAGAGAGGTGAATGTGGGTGATCTGCTCGAGTCGTGAAAAAACAGCTGGTCATTGGGGATGCTATCCTCTTCTATGTAAACAAGACATTTTCATCCCAATCCGTGTGACACAACAGCCAACAAAATCCTACTGGACGGCTTTTAAAAAAAAAAAAGTTGTTTAAAGTGTGAAGTCGTGGCAGACATGCTTTTGTGTGGGAGGTGAATTGCTCTCTCTGCCTGAGTGCTGAGCCTCTGCCAAAGCCTGTGCGTAGCTGAACTACAGAGTCTGGTTATTGGCCTGAGAGGTTCATCAGTGCTGCAGTACATTGTGTGGATGATAATTTTGTCACAGTGTGTTATCTTGCAGAATTAGTAGTGATATACTTTAAAAGGCTTTAGACAGGGACATAGAAAGGGAAAATGTTTTTGGAGGGGGCAGACAGAGGATCAAAAATCAATGAGAAATGTCACACTGATAAATTTTTTAAAAACCTTGGATCCCCAGCAGCTTTAATCTATCAGATTTAATCTCATTTAAGTCCTGGAGTTAAACACTGGCAGTGACACATATGAAACCACGTAAGAGAGCCACATTTTTCATCTTCAGCTGCTTTTCTTTAATGAAAGACTTTAAGATTAGAGAAAAGGGCAGTAAGGCGAGCGAGTGCACAGTAAGTAAGATCATTGTGTAGGAGTTTATCATTATGACAGCCATAAATGCTATTACATAAACAGTGTGCTCCATTATCTCTTAATGCATTATTCATCAGTAAATTGACTCCCCTGCGATGTGTTATTAGGATTCCATGAATGAAATGTCACCATCAATATGCTTACAGACTAACATTAGATGACACTAACAAATAAGGATATCATGCTTTTTAATGTGCAGGTAGTTTGTAGCTCAGATTCAGTTGGCATCATAAGATGATGTACTACAGCTTAGCTGACAGTCGTCCAAATGAATTTCAAGAAGCTGAGATCGATATCAAGCGAGTTCGAGGAGTGAGGATCCAATCAGGGTCTTTAAGGGAGGCGTAGTGGGATTTTATCATATCATAACAAGCAACAGAAATCGACTCAGTGCCAACTGGGATCACCTTATGCCTGGATGCAAACACATGTACACATACACAGTGTATTATCAGATCCTGTGTAAGTACCCCTAGATTAACTCCATCCACAGTAGTTTCAAGAGCAGCATCCATCCTACCACCTCACTACAAAACAGACGGGCCTCGGGCCACAACACAGACTGCTCTCTTTAACAATTTACCTGATTTACAGCCTCTTATACCAGCTGCAATTCAGGCTGAATAAACAAGGAGCAGATGGCCACTTGTAGCCACAAGTGTCAATCAAGGGAGATGGAGCCAACAAGGGATGCTGCAGAATCTTAAGACACCAATGTGTGAACATGCAAATGTATGCATGCACATACACACATGCTTAAATATTGTGAAGCATGCACACACACGGGACAGGCCAGTATTTCACACCTCTCGTAGTGACTCCACCAGCCACCCTTCAGTGTTAGTATTTTTCTTTGTCACTTTAACTAGTTACTCACATTTAAATATGATGGCACGCAACTTGTTTTGATATCGTTCTTTTCTAAGGCAGATGTTTTCTAATATGGGTTTACACATTTAGTAGACAGTCCCCCCACCGCCAGACACAAGCATTTCACTGCATGTTGTATTTTGTCTCACTGTGTATGTGATGAATAAAATTTGAATTAGATTTTTGTGTTTCCCCCAGCTCCAAAGAACCAGTCAGCTGTGCAAGAGGAACCTATATATAAGCAGGACATGGAAGAATTCAACAAAGGACTGGAAGCAGGGGACGTGACATTAGATTAACATTAATCAGGTTTTTGTTTAGTTGACCTCATCTTGACATGAGCCTTGTTTAGTAACTAATTTGGATCTCTTAACACTATTTTGGATTACACGGGCACTGTTAATTATCTTTCATTCAATTACAGTAAAACAACTGCTTTTTACTGTACACGTTTGTCCTTGTGCTTTACTGCTTGGTCTCTGACAGCTCTCACTTAAAATAAATACATACATACATAAATAAATAAATAAAATAGAATAAAATCAATCCCACTATTGTTAGTTTTGAAGAAATCTCTTTTGCTGGATTTACTGATCAAACAGTTTTGTTTAATTTTTTTAAGTTTACTTTGGTCATTTGTGTTTCAATTAAATACTCTGCACTCAAAAAAAGCTGTTTTTTTGTTTTCCTTTGTTTGAGTTTTTTGTGTTAAGCAACTCCTAAAAAATTACATTTTACTCTAAAATGTTCAACTTGCCCAACAAAAAAACATTAACTTAACCCACCAAGACACACTAATGACAAAAATGATTCAAGTCAACTGAAAATGTTTTTTAAGAGTTACTTAACTGTTTTGTGGAACCACTTGACTTAACTTTTTAAAAACACTTTAAAGCCTGGAAATGTAAATAATTGCCAGAAAATTCTAGTTTTTTTGAAGTGTTTATTGAACCTTCTAACGCATTAAAATAATAATTTTCCTATGTGAGTTTACATTTTCTATAATACTCTGCCTTTTTAAAAGACTATTGCTTAAAAATGTATGGTACAATTTTTTTTTTCCGAATTTACCGTTAAATATTAGCTATGCAAATTCATTTCATCCAGCTATGTTGCCTAAAAACTCCCTTCCGTTCAAATCTCAACTGCATTGTCAGTTAGTTAAGCTAAAGTACACATTCTTTTCTCTTATAAAACACAGTACTATTAAAAAAAGAGGAAGTCTTCTCTTTTTTATCACCAAGGAGGTTGGTGATGGAGAAGGCATAAGACCTTCATCAATCGGATGATAGTTTGGGATTGAACACCAAAATAAAATTTTTAAAAGGGAAATTAGGAAGAAAAGGAAATAAAATATGAAGTTAAATTCAAAAGGAAAAAAAAACCTCCAAACATAGTGCTAAGGGAATCCAGCTGCAGTTACACCAGGCTGCATTATAATGCAATGGCTGACGTTGGTGACACATCCCTCTCAAAGTCAGACCAAACTGTATGCTGACCTGCAAAACGAAAAATCAACATAAAGGAAAGATCAATTCATTTCTTCTTCAGTTGCTCCAAGCTGTAAATAATTAACAACAGTCAAAGCTTCTCCACAGTTTTCTGGGTTACCGGGGTGACAAATCCCTTCCTGTCTAATGCATCTACTGTAAGATAGATTATCTGAGAAAGACAGATAATAGGAAAGCATGAAAATGAACTGTAAACATTTAGAAATGAATTTGTATTTATTTTCATATTTGAAATATAGAAATAAAATTCTTAGGAGACAGTGTTGTTTGGACTTAAGGGATAATCCCTCCAGTCTGCTGCTGCTGCTGCATAGTCCAATTGAAGCTGGTTAATAACATTTGTGATGCAGATCTGTAGCAGCTGTAGCAACGACTGTGTATCCTACAATATTGACTCATTTATGATTGTTAGCTTCCCGTTCCCTGTCAACATAAAACAATTTCTTTATTTGTTACAAATATTTGTATGCATGCGTGATGATGCAAACTATCATAAAACTGTTGCTTTATAACACTGCTAGCATTCAAAATCTCTGCAGGCATCTCTAATATTAAATTGTGCTAGATTTGTTCTCTGGGCCCATTATTCTAATACAGTAGTGCCACAATTAAAATGTCTGTATTGCATTATGGCTGATCTCCAAATTAAAAAAAAAACAAACAAGCTAATGGCATTAAAGCATCAACTTGCTCCCACCACCACCCCCGCCACTGCGCAACCCTTTCTAATTCCCCTCCACTTTGTGGCGCAAGATCTGACCCAAAAAATGTTTAGTAACCCTTTAAAACTTTAGGTTTTCATAATAATACTAATGTTCCACACAGTTAGCATTTGTTGATTAAAGGCTGAAAATCAAAAAGTAGGTCAACGTCAGTATCACTGGATGGTATGAGGTCTATAAGTGGTGTTAATGATATTTCCTGTGCAGCTTCTCTGTGCTGCTCTCGCAACCTGTTTCACTGCAGTTCATAAGCTCACGTGAAAGCCACAGCCCTCAAGCTTAGACCGGCCTGTAGATTTATTTATTTACCCTTTGTAAAAACTTTTTAATGCTCCTTAAAGAGAAAAGCATACATACATAAGGTGGACAATCGCTGTGCCTCACACTGAGTGGCTTGCCAGAGCTCAGGTCACAGAGCCACCTAAATTATTTAAGGAAAACAAGCAGTTCATACATCATTAAACTGCACTTGTCACACTTGTCAACAGTTTTTATTCCTTTTATTGAATGTTTTCTGACAGAAACATACACACACTGCCTTTGTACACAGAAGAAGAAGGACCAAAAAAAACCAAAGTAGATTGTGTTCAGAGGGACCGCAGGCGCTCAGGTGGTAACATAAAAAATATATATATAAAAAATACACAGATAGTTGTGCATGGGGTGATAGTGAAAATAAAGCAATGGTTTGTACTTTACTGGCATACTTTTCACTTTCGCTTTCTCGTTTGTCTTCACTTTGTCATTTTCAAGTGTTAAATCTTCAGTCAGACTTGTGGGAAAAAAACAGCTGAGGTTGCTGGGCGGATCCTCACAACCTGGAGGTTCGTTTTAAGTGCAAGAAAGAAATAATAACGCCATCATCAATCCGACTGTGAGCAATGTAAGGTCATTGGTATGTCTGTTTTTCTTCCACTAACCAGCCATTAATACTCAAGTGAAACAAAGTTAAAACTGTGTTTACTGTGTTTTTTAATTCATGTTTTAATTTCAGTTTTTCTTAGAAACTACTGAAACACAAAACATAAAAAAAGTCTTTGAAATGACAGCTCACTCATTTGAATTGTACTGCAGACATAAAAGAAGACGTCTTTATCTTTCGTGCTATATAAATAAAACTGAACTCAATTGAATTGATAATCCAGAAATGAATCATTTAAAAATGTAGAGAAAAATGAACACATGAACATAAATGCATTCATACTACTTAGTAATGAATAAGAGGAACAACAAATACAGAAGCAAATAAATAACAGAAAAATGTCTTTTTACTGCGGAGGGGGGGCACTTTAGGAGATTTTGGTCCTCTATGTAATTATTTATAAAGATCAATTTATAGTTTAGCAGAAAATGAATAAACCATCTCTCGTGTAGTGAACAAATTCAAAATAATACACCTACAAAGGTCTCAGGCTTACACATGTCTGTGCTTTGTTTAATCTGTGAGAAACAATACTTTATCTCAGCTTGTTCAATGCAATTTTATTTATGTATATAGTCCCAAATCACAACAACAGTTGCCTCTTGTGTGCTCTTAAGTTATACAACTGGTAATTCTAATAAAAGCAGATATCATGCACAAAGCTAAAACTTAATATGTGGACCAATGAGAACTTGTAAACTTGTGAATCCTGTCTGTAACTCCTGTTGGAGAGATCATTGCCCAATGAGGGCCAATTGGAAGGACACTGCTCGGACATCTGCTGGAGAAAATGCGGCAAAAAAAGAGAATATTCCTGTGTGGATTCATTTAACATCCTAAGACCCAAACTCGTTCATGGAATGCATTTTTAATTTCTCTTTGATATTTGGGCTGATTGGGACCTGATGAATGTAAAAACAAAGAATTACCAGATTTTTTTTTTTACTCGATTTTTGTTTCTGAGAAAAATGAGAGTCACATATGAGGACATTCTTTTAAAGTTTTGATCAAACAGTGGCAGTATAATGTCCTCGTAAGAGGATTTCAGGCCCTTGAGCAAAATGTTGTATTATGGTTTAAACAACCCAAAATGTGATGTCCACATATGTGGACGCCCAGGTCCTAGGAGGTTAAAGGGAAATGTCTCATTTTCAGATGTGTGTAGCCTAATAGGAATTAAGTTTAATTCATAAATGTAGTGGAAGCACAACATGATGTTCCTCAGGTCAGTCTTGCCTCTTCATAGTGGAAACACTATTTTGGTGTGCTTTTGCAGTGTTTTTCTATTTGCTGATGTTCTTTTTAGTTACAGTGTATTTGACCGCTCAGGTCCAATACATTCATTATGAGACCAGTCTCTCTAAAAATGGTTGTGTGGGAAAATGCCAGTATTTCAATGGTTTGTAAAATTCTCAGATCAGCCTGTCTAGCACGAGAAATCATGGCATTTTCATCCATCCATCCACAGCCGCTTATCCTTTAAAGGGTTGGAGCCTATCGCAGCAGTCTTGGGGCGAGAGGCGGGGTACATTCTGGACAGTCTCAGTTGCAGGGCTAACACATAGACAGACAATCATTCACACTCACAGTCACACCTGCATTCACACCTTTGGGCAATTTAGAGAATTGGATTAACAATTATTCCCCACAAATGGCATTTCTTTGGCCTGGGAGAACCCACACAAACACGGAGAGAACAGTCAGCAAACTCCACACAGAAAGACCCCGGCCTCATGGTGGAATTGAACTCAGGACCTTCTTACTGTGAGGCAACAGTGCTAACCCTACTTAAATTACCTTTCTTCACCAGGCTATTGATCATCACAAACTTCAGCAGGCTGGTTAATGACGCGTCTCTTTTGCACTCTTAACAAGAAAATACAAATAGGTTTCTTTTCACATTTCAAGTGTTTGTTTTTATTATTTCTGGCTCTGCAGCTGTCTGCTGCTGCATCCATTATGCTAATGACTGAATGTATAAATTCACTAAGATTTAGAAGTAGAAGGGGCTGCTTAATTAATATGAACAGGTCAAACTTCAAAAAAGTATATAACATCCTTAAAGTGCAGCATAAAGTAGTGTTTGGTATTTCAGTTGTTTTAAAACACCAGCTTTTCCCCGTAAAATGGAGACTCTGAAGTAATGACTTCATCACGTAGCCTTCTTAACTCTGCTTTAGCTGTTTTGTTTGTCATTTCTTTTCACATTGTTTTTAAATGCTGCTCTTAAGAGAATGTGTTAAAAGCTAGTCCATTAGAGTAAAAGAACAAAAGAGCAGAGCAATAATGATGTGTTGTGCTCTGCAGTCTTGAACTTGGGTAGACTCTCTCCCTAAAATGTATTTTGTCTGTGTCCTGGCAAGGTTTAGTGATTTTCATTTTACAAATCATATTTAAAGAAATATAAAGCTGTATGCTTTTCTGTCTGCAGAGCTTTGGAAATGCTCCAGCGTATAGACAGAATTAATGAGGAAGGCCACGTTTCATTAACAGAAAGGAAATCAGAGCAGTGGTAGAAAATGAAATGAGCCATAACAGCTCTGTTTGTTTGTGACATTAAAACCTGTCTCTTCAAATCTCGTGGCGTAATAGGTCACTAAATGAAGATAAAACGCACGCTGGAAAAAGCTGGGGGAGGAGAATTATTAAGGCAGTACATTAACCTTTTCAGGGAATCCGAATAATGACAGATACTCACTGACCTCATTTCAGGGAGTGTACAATGCGCTGCACTGTACAACTTCCGGCACATCACCATTTACAATCACACACTTGGTTGTAACTGTGGCAACCTGGTATACAGAGTAATTAGACAATTTTAAAGTGGCATGTTGTGGTTGAACAGGCTGGTATTTGTGCATGAGTGCAGAGCTCGGTCTCTACGCTTTGAGATAAGCAGGGGGAAATTTAGAAAATGTACTGATTGTAAAGGTTGTCTGCACTGCAGCTATGATTAAATGCCATTTTTCATACAGTTAAAAACATTAATCTCCTTTTTGCAAATTTCAGAGGGGGCACTGATTTGGGATGCAATTACAGCTACATTTTCATCCACACATGGTGAAAAACCACTAGGAAACAAACGCAGATGTCATCAGAGTGGTCAAGCTAACTTAAAGTGAAGTGAGTCCTCTTTAATCGGCCAATCAGACTGTTTTGTTGTGTTAAAACAGCATGTAAGCCACTGTTTACTTTCTGGGCTGATTGTGTCCCGCCCTCCAAGTCAGAAACAGAGACTAGGGTTTGTTAAGAGGGTGTGCTAAGCAAGTTTAGCTTTATCACAGTGTGCAGACACAAAACCGTGTTCACACCGGTGTCGTCTGTTATAATAATATCCAAATACTGCAAGGAGTAGGCAAGAGCGTTCAGCCAAAAATAAACACAGTCTAAAATAATAAACACAAGGGGAAACGTTCAAGGGATACACACATTTCATCTCCTTGGGACCTTAATAGTTTCTCTAGATTTCATGGTAATTCATCTAGTTATTTTTAGAGATGTTATTAGTGATCTTTTAATGTGAGCCGAACAAAGCCGCAATGCCAGAGTCTGGCAAAAAGGAGAAACAGTATTAATTAAGTGTCTAATTAATAGATTGTAAAACAAATAAACTGCTATATCAAAACGAATAGATACTATACATATAGCACTCTATATGGCCAAAAGGACTGGGCCACCTACATATTATATCCTCCACTCTTTGATTTCTGTGCTAGATGTGTTTTATTGCATTGTTTGATGATAATAAAATGAAGAGTCACCTTTTTGAAAGTATTGATGCCTAAACTGTCATGGGTACTATCCAGTGCTGGGGTAGCAAAGTTCTTACCCAGGTGTTTCACCTGGCCTCTGTGCTAGCTTACTAAAAATTTAAAGACACTGATGGTTCACAAGCTACACTCATGTTCATAAAACTGAAATATAACAGCAAGCCAAGACACAAAAGATCTAATTTGTTTATTTTTTATTTTTATAAATAGCATGCCGCCTGTGTAGGAATAGATATGTAATGGCTAGAATGGAATACAGTGTTCATAATGCTGTGCAATAATAAGATTGCTTAATAAGAGCCCTTTGTGTTTACTTGGTAAATCAAACCCTTTATGTAGAGCCTTTTACATTTTAATGTTGACATGACAGCTACCATAGACACATCCGTGAGTCCGTCCATCCATTTTTTTCTGTTATTCCAGTTCAAGGTCAGCGTTTTTCCCAGCTGTCACAGGTCGAGAGGCAGCGTACATCCTGGACACATCACCCTATGGTCTCATGTAAATGATTAAAAACAGTGAAAAAGGTATATTTAATTGGTCTCGGTCTACACAGCAGTTCTTTAAAGTGATCAGAATGTTTCGGGTGAAGAAATGTAAAAGGCTTTTACAATGTCAAGTGTCAGAAGTCCAGGAGATGACCAGCTTGTCTTTAAATATTTATTTCCGTCTGTTCCTTATGTTAGACATCAACCTTTTCAGTTTCAGGGTGAATACCACTGAACCCATGACCCAGCTCACAGTACAGCTCGGATATAGTATTTCAAGGAGAAGTGATTCTGAGCCCAATTCTGAAACTCATTCATGTAGAAATCTGACCTATACCAAGAAGAAGGAGGGGATTAGATACGGCTGACTGCACTTTTAAAATCACTAGTTATTCTTTAAAACCTCTACACAGCTGCGATCTCTGACGACATTACATTTATATTTACAGTCACATGTCGCAAGTTTTAGTGAAACAGGTATCGTGAATTAAGAACACAATTTTCACTTTGAGTTCCCTGCAGCTTTCACCGTTATTTCTGCTCTTATGCATAAACAATTTTCCCATTGAAGAGGTTGTGATTACCACAAATACAGTGAGGAATCTAGTTTGGAAAGGAGAGTAGGGGCTAAAAATATATAAGAGAGGTGATATTTTTATTGCAATGATGACATCATCCTGTTTGCCAAACATAATTTGAATACACTCCATCTTTGCAGGGTCCTCCCATAAAAGTCATTGATCCACATCCAGGCATCCTAGACTTTAGCCTATCACATCCGATCTATTATGTCTCTCTTGAGAGAGATTTCCCAAACTTGTTACCAGCTGCTCAGTAAAGATTGATGTATTTCATGAAACTGTAATAGCACAGAAGAATATAGCAGACTGTTACGACTGAAACTTTCATCATGTTTGACAAAACGCAGGTGGGATTAGCATTTAATTATTGAAGGAAAAGTGTTGATTCCATGTGATGGACTGGCAATATATTCTGTGTGTACCCTGCATCTTGATGGCCCCCCCACAAGGCTAAGTCTGATTAGCTGTAAGGAAAATGATGGATGGTCACATGTAAAAAATGCTGACCCACTCTAAAGTAAAAAAGCAATGCGACTGATCCTTATTTTTCATCCTCACACACATAGTGGTGTCGAAACGCTGAAGCACATCAATATGCAGTGATGAATGTTGAGTTGTGACAGCAAGTCCAAATACTTCAGCACTGCTCGTCCATCCCTGACACCATGATAACTGCTTCTGTCTCTCTGCAAAGGTGATCATGACAAAACTGCTCTGGCAAAGCTCTGACTGCAGGTGATTGGTTTTTTTGCTCACTAGAAACAACATGAAGCCACATATCTGTGTGTCTGCGTACGTGTGTGTTACAGCCACGACTTCTTGACTGTGTATTATATTGTAAGCTGAAGAATGTTTCTCACAATCAGACAATCTATTAAGTGCGACTACCCTTCTGGTTAGTGAAATTAGAGAGCTTCCGAGCACACAAAGCACTCTTCACCACCAACATGAGAAAACAGTAAAGCCTGAGCGATGACATCACTGTGACTGTTACTCCCTCCCCCAGCCCACTATACCAGTTCACCAAGAACAACTAAAACTCGGCATCACATCATTTCGAAGAAGCACCTGTGCCGCACGCTGGCAGTTCAGTCGCTTTCAGATGCAGCTGCTTGGTGTAAACTTAATTTAGGGTTTTCTGACTCATTAAGGAGGAGACAATAATTACACCTTTGCAACATGAGTCACGCTTCAGGGAAATGTTTGGAGAAGTGGAGTCCAAGATAAAAAAAATTAAAAATGACTTCCTTCCTTCTGGAAATACTTACAGATGAGTTGAAGTTGGGTTTGGGGTTGCGATTAAGATTAGTACATTTTAAAAAAGTGTGTTGAGTGTAAGAAGTTGTGGGTTATTTCTTAATTTCTCTCAATATTTCTGTCAGATATATCAAAAATGAAAACAGGTTTGGGCAGTAATGCATCACAGAGCAAGGCAATGACTTTTTCTAGCGCTGACTGGTCCAATCAGGCTGCGATGCTTTGAAGGTGTCCATTTGACACCTGTTGTTTGCTGTGTTACCAAACAATGAGATAGTTAACAAGGGTTCTTGTCTCCTCTACACTGGATGGTTTATCGGTTACGCCCTCTGGCAGCTTCCCTTTGCAGCGTAGCTCAACTGTAATTCACTTAATGAAATTGGGCCTGGGCTGCATGCGGTAATTTAACCATTATCAACCGCAGCTCAGAGAAGAATCTAGTTTGGAAGAAAGAGAACGGGCTCCATTTTAGGTCCAATTCTATTTTCTCCCACATGGCAAAACCATCTGAGGGCACATGTCTTTCTTTCAAATGCAGAACGTTTAGCTGCTTTCACAGGGATATGAGCATGTTTTTCCACTTCTAAACTGAAAATCAGAAACTTTCAGGATGAGTCTCAATGGTCTGCAGATGTGAAGCCTGCTTGGATTTTTGTGAATGACCCCCACTTCCTTCAAAGAAGAGTCATCTCCAGAATAAAACAATGCCCTTGCTAGACCGAGTCAATTATGTAATTATCCTTTTAAGTCCTTTTATGACACACTACTGTTCCTGACTTCTCTTCTCTGGCTACCTGACTTTAGATTTTCCTCTTCACGCCTGGGTATGGCCCCAAACTACATAGCATAAACTCTAAGCCAGTTTAGCCTTAGATCCTAAGGCTTTTAATGTTATTAATATGTTCCACTGCAAGCTACATGTAGCATATTGTCATAATTTTTGCTCCATTATGTTTAAAGATAATAATTGCTCACTAATTTGTTCACTCATTTTTTGCTATTTCAAAGTCAGGAATCCATCCAACCACCTATTTTCTTCCACTTATCCAATTCCAAGCTATCACAGGGGGAGATGGATGCGCCATCCTGGAGCCGTACTACTTACCTGAAGCTGCATTTTTTTAAAAGGTTGAGTCTAATGTTTTGGCTTCTGTGGCAAAAATAATTTCCCAACCTTTAGGATAAATAAAATATGTCATAGCTTATTTCTTCTTCCTCATCTTATCTTGTTTTCTGTATTGTGTATATAGAATATAATAAGTTGGGTTTTTTGTGGTGCACAGTGTTTGAAACACAGTCAGAAACAACTAATGAGGAAACTGCAGAAATTAGTGCTTATGGAGTTTTTATTAAGTGCCTGAATTGTTTTCTGCTATTTTTTTTTTTAAAAGGGACATCAAAACCATGTGGTTTAGTATGCAGGTTTTGTCTAAAGTCTTACTATATGAGATTACACAAAATGGAAAAACTCCAGCAAAGTACATGTGTCTCTCATTTTTGCTTACTTGAATATTTAAGGAAATGCATTTAGCTACATTCCAACACTTTTAATAAGTAAACACATCAACATTCATGCCACAACATAACAAACAAAACATCCCTAATAAGAAATAAAAGGAACTTACCTAGAATGATAATGCTCACGTGGGCAATGACAGCGAGACCTGGAGGGGCGTGATTGGGAGGAACGGCCTCCCGGATCTGCTTTGTTATTGGACTTCTGTGCAAATCACAGTTTGGCCATAACGAACAGCATGTTCGAACATAAGAGTGTCCATAAGTGCATGTGGCACCAGGACACTCTAGGCCGCAGGTCGATGATCAATTTTGTAATCGTATCATCAGACCAAAGGCCATATGTTCTGGACACTTGGGTAAAAAGAGGGGCTGAGCTGTCAACTGATCACCACCTGGTGGTGAGTTGGATCAGGTGGAGGGGGAGGACGCTGAACAGACCCGGTGCACCTAAACGTACAGTGAGGGTGTGCTGGGAACGCCTAGCAGAGGCCCCAGTCCGCGAGATCTTCAACGCACACCTCCAGCAGAGCTTCAACAGTATTCCGAGGGAGACTGGGGACATTGAGTCTGAATGGACCA
>VURO01006891.1:8074-33581 GCA_015108175.1 Pelvicachromis taeniatus
CCACACACGTGGCAGCACTGCTGCTGTCGCCGTGTTCCTATTTCACTAAATGGACACAAGTGTCACATGAGTTTGTGAGTCTGTCACTGAGCTAACACAGCCAGTCCTTCAGCATGTCTCTGCTCTCTGCTCATGTTGCTTCGTAAACAACTTATTTTAACTTCAAGGGCCAAACTGCATCATTATATTTCTTCACATCAATATCAGGGCCGCAGGTAGGGATGACCTGGGCCGCAAGTGGCCCCCGGGCCGCGACTTTGAGACCCCTAATCTAGATTGTTTTCCATTATGTCCGATATCGAGGAATTGACAGACGGTGTGTTTGTTTTTAGGTTTGGATAAACCATCCCGTGGATCGGCTCACGGTTACCGATGTGTCAGTATTAGGACAACAGTGAGTTGGATCCTGCCACGACACATTTTAGCCCATAGCCACCTTCACGAGAGTAATCATGTAGCTTTACGTTTAATCAGTGCGGTTTCACTGTGAACATTACCTTTACGAGAATTTAAGCAAATCTAAAACTTTGTTTAATGCAAAAAAGTTAAAATTGCCAGTAGCAATACACATCTATGTTGTGATCTTACCCTCAGAGATCCTTTGACCTGGTCGTCTTGCACTACCTGGGAAGTACTTTCACCTTTTAGAGTCACCTGAAGACAGAAAGAGATGAAGAATACTGATCATTTCTGAACAGAGATGATGCCAGAAGACTTTCCTCCCCAAATATGAATAAATAAACAGACCAGGATAAGGGGAGCTGAAACACCCTGAAACACCCAGGCATGTGCCTAACAACAAATGTGAAGCTGGAGCACGTGCACAGACGTTTCATCCAAACAGATCAACTTGCAGAGTTTGGTGAATAAAAGGAAGCGTTGGCAAAAAACAAAACCTGTCTACTGGTGCCACCACTCAGGCAACATCGTCATGTCAGCACTGACACAGGAAGAGAAGTGAAAACTGGAACCAAAGACATTGTTGAGTTTTTTTTAGCAAGGTTTTTTCAAACTGGTGCAACATCTACCTACATACATCTTTTAGCTTCTGTAGTGGAACATCGTTAAAAGGCCCGTAAAACTGACACGATCGCACACTTGCGTCCTCAACCCAGCCAGCTGTGGTGGTCGCGGTGCAATGCACCAGGTTTCCAAAGTCAAGAGGTGCACAACTAGCCAGCAGCTGGGCCGTGGTTTGTGATGTGCAGAGAGTAAAAATAAAGATGTCTTTACTGTCACTGTAAGCAGAGCTTACATTTCAGCAGATCAGCAGAAATGCATTGTTAGGTGTTTTCACTCAAACAACAGAATAAAATAGCAAATATGATCAAATACAGAATATAATTAAGTAGCAAAGATAAAAGTACAAACACATAAAATACAGCTCTGCTAAAAAGATAAAAGGATGTTGCATTTATTGTAAACAGCAGTAGCTATGGAATGTGAGTGTGCCATGATATGGTAGTGTTTTGCACTGTCATGTTATATTGCACACAGGAGCACTGTAAGAACATCGTGCTGGATGTTACAGAGGAACTCTGCAGGTCAGGTAGGGGCTGGTGAGTGACGCTCACTAGGTCCATTCACTAAGCTTAGCCTTCAGCGTTCTGACGGCCTGGCTGTCCTGAGCTGCTGTCAATGATCATCCATGCTCCAATACAAGAATGGTATCAATATAAAAAGCAGCAGCTGCCAAGTTTACTTTTAGGTTTAACATGTAGTCTTGTGAGAAAGCTGTGTGTGTGCCATTCACAAACAGGGATGGGAATGGAGAACCGGTTTTTCAGTAATCGCCCAGCGCTGATCACAACAGGAACACATTTGACCTCACAGCAGCCAATTACTTTGCACAAATGAAGTTTACTTTTCTGACAACTTTCTACATTCACTCCCGACATTTTGAAACACATCTGTCATTTCTACAGATATTTGTAGAACAGCGTCGTTACTTTAGGTTTAATGAATTCGCAGAGAGTTATTACTCACGCCATAGCGTGCCTTCAAACATCAAACTGATTTGAGCCCAAACAGTAACGCATGAAAGGCAGTCCCTGTCCCCATATCAATCACCAGATGTCACATAAAAAGTGATAAAGGTGCATGAAAATCCTCTGCAGGTTCGTGATGACTCAAAGCACAGTGTGTGACTGGTGCACAGTGGTGTCATGGTCACAGTTAGGCTCGATCAAGTGTAGCAGAGATTCATTTTAGCTGATGATGCTGAGATTCATCGACTGAATTCCACCTTCATACCAAATTTAGACCATCCAGCATAAACGGTGTACCGCCAGTGTAGAGCGTGGAAATCAACCGGGACAACTTAAGAAACGCCTGCTGACATCTGGTGTGTAGAGCAGTAAACCAGACCAGCTGATCACAGCCTGTACACTATGAAAATCTGCTGGAGCTCTTCTCCCCACACTGAGCCACTGCAGCTGAGTTCAACGCAAGTTTTTTTAACACTAGTGTCTGTACTTCTACTCGAGTACAGAACATCTGTACTTTTGCCACCTCTGTCTATAAGGAATCAAAGTGATAAGTCGTGCCGATAACAGAATCTCAAATTCTTCTTATCAATCCCCATGCCGACCCACACGACTTGTGGGTTTGTTGTGCCAAGTGACTCTCCCAGTGTGTGAGAGAAGCACCAGCACACTGTTGAGTTCACTTTTATGAACTGGTGGTTATAGCCACCCTTTACATTCAGTCTATGGCTCTAATGTGTTAAGACAAGCAGCACCATACCGCTAAACCAACTTTAGATCAGCAGGTGGCCAGGAGCACCGAGAATCACACAGCCGGTGACAACAGTACTTGTTCTGCCAAAGACGTCCACAGTTTTGGATCCTGGCAGGACATCTTTGTCAGGTGACGTCAGCCTTGTATGACTGCCGTCAACCAGATGATGTTTAACGCTGTCGTACATTTATTAAGCTCTGACTAATCACTCGAATGGCACAATGACAGGGAAAAGGCCGTACGACAGAAACAAAAGACAACATTAAAAGGTTGTTTTGGTCATTGGCCAAATCAGTGCATCCCTAACAGGCCGATTTCCTCACAGAGCTTTGTGGCACATTGTTTACCACGAATAGTAGTGGAACACATTCACAACACAGGACTAGATTCATATCCAGGTTTTGAAGGAATTGTGGTAAGTAGGCCACCGTTAAGTAGAATTGAAAGTTTTTAATTAAACTATTCCTTTGAAAAATCGGTCCACCCCGTTTGCGTTTGGCAGGGTCAGAAAGCACAGTGACCCGATGATATGACGTGGAAAGCACGGACAGACCAGACTGTGGTCCTTTATGACTCCTGATGCGCATGAGGATGACATTTCTGCTCATCTTACCTTGACTTTCACCATGCGCTTCACAGTCTTGATCTTGGCCTCACAGAAGGCTCCTCTGTACTTGGCACTGACATCCGTCCCCACTGGCAGGTAGGCAGGCTCGTCTGCTGCCTGTAATGCCAATAAAAACATACACATAAAGCATGCCCTGCTTTGAGCTGCATTTGTGACGTTTCATTTGCCAAAAGCCTGAAGTGCACATCCATGAGTACTGGGTCTAATTCCAGTTTTAGGGAAATGGATCCTTTAAAAACCGATGACCCGTTTACATGATCAAAACTGCAACCAGTTCCTGGCCATTTGTGTGAAGTGGTTTCTCACGGCAACCTTACCCTTTTCTAAACATCAGCTGCTGCCTAATATGTTCATTTTGTCTCAGTTGTGTTGACACTTTTCATCCAACTCTTGATGTAATTTGTAGGTCAGTTTGGTTCAGAAATGTTTCTTCCCACAACCCCGAACATCAGATAACTTTCCTAACAGACACATACTGTGAGTGAGTTAGCTTTTTATTAATGGCAATAACAGCAAGTCAAACTGATCAATCTAAAAGCCGGAATAAGACACTTACTGATTAAGTGTTGCAGTCTGTCATTCCAAATATGCAGCCGGCTAACAAATAGCTAAATTGGTGTTACTTGTCAAAGCTCCGGACCCTTTATCATGTAGTTTTAATTTACAGGAATAATAATGTGACTTGCATCTGATTTAAATCAATTATATTTTTTGGTAAAAAAACAAAACAAATACCCCCACCAAAAAAAAATTTATCAAAAATCAAAGGGATGAGTGGTCTTTGGAATATTACAAAAAAGGGTCTTTAAATAATTTGCAAATCACCGTCTTCTATTTTTAGTTACATCCTAACTTTGTTAGCGACAGTGTTGTAATTAAAGCAGTGGAAATGTGTTTACATTGTACATCAATTGTCTGAATCCTGCCTAGGACTATAAACATTTGGCTCATCACTAGAACACCACAGCACAGATCTGCCATGTGAAACCTTTAAACCGACACAGAGTCAGAACTGGAAAGGCTCACGTGTAAGATGGACAGAAGCCAGTTGAAGTCATGTGTGTCTGGGTCTCTGAGCAGGGTTCAGACATGGTGCTTAGACTGAGAGCACCATCTTCAATTTGTGTCGCAGGTCAAACACTCACCTTCATTTCTTCTCGGCTATTTGATGGAGTCCAGCTCGAAAGATTTGGGATCACTGAAAGACAAACAAAATAAGCAGACAGATGAGGTTAAAGCTTGCGGTGGCACTGAGGACAAACGGGGCATAAAGACTCAAACAGTCCAGTCCAGTTTGAAAATCATGCTAAGCTAACCGACTAGCCACTCACTTGTGTTAGCTCAGGCATTCTTTTCTAGCTCGGTCAACCCACTCGCTCCCTCCCCTCAAACCTACCTACTCGTATCAGTTCAAATATGTGGCCCAAACAGCTCGCAAAAATTTAGCTAGCAACCTCCACTTCCAGTGAACACCGGGTCCCCGGTTTGAAGAAGCGTCGCTGGTAACTCGGTGATGGGCACGGTGCGTGAGCGGGGCCGGAGAGGGGCGCCTCTTCCCGCTCCGCTCCCAGCCCCTGTGAGTCACGTCGCCATCACAGCTTGCCATGTCAGCTAGCTGGGCTAACTTTATCACATCCACACCGACCAAATCCGCTTGCTAGCGACCAGCTGCTATCACACAACCGAATGCCAAGCCGAACGAAGTCCAAACAGCGGGCGAACGGGACAAGCTGCTCGTCGTTTTGTAGCTACGTCTAGCTAGTTGGCTAACTAGCGACTCAACTAGCTAGTTACGGAGATTTAAACGGTCCGCTAGCAAATGAGCAGCATAGCTAGAGTCCACACTAGCTCCCACTTGGTTACGAGGTCAAAGTAAGTTTTCACCAAACAGTGTGAATCGGTGACACTAGACGCAACGAGAACTGCTGTAGATTTATTTATTTAATAAACGGTTCCTCCACAAAGGCGCCGGAGCTTCACATTTCTTCAGTGCAAAAACAACCCGACTGCCATTCAATTCAGACAGCTCCGACGAATAGCGAGCGAACGGACATCTCCCGGTCTCCCCGCTGACGTCTACCGGCCCTCGGCCTACCGACAGTTTAAACTGTTCGAAGTTGTAGCTTTGTTCCAGGCGAAATGTGGAGGTTTTATACTTACATCCACGGACACAGCAGCTTCCCCTCTCGCTCGGGCTGCAAAGCAATATATGAACAACAAGCTGTTGAGCCTCAAGCTCCGTTTCCTGACAATACGATTGGCTGTGGTGACAGCAGTGGTCGCAACAGAGAAATGTGATTGGTGGATCGATTTCTCAATTTCAATAGGACAGTCTTCACGTGGTATCGCTATTGGCTGATACAAACGCGGCGCCACTAGGGAAATGACGGCACCTGCTGGCCAGTGGTGTAATCAGAAGCGAGTTTAATAGAAAAAAAATACACACGGTGATCACAATTGGCCGTCCTCGCTTTGTTCCTAGCTGTAGCGAGTCTCTATTGGCGGAGCCGGTCTTCCTCGTCTGTAGCGGTAGAACAGGAAGCCTCGCCGTGCTGGATTTCTGAGCACCATGTTCATTTCACAGTTGATACTACTGGTTTGTCGACTGGGCTCACCAGAAAAATAACATGTATGATTTTGTCAAATATTACGTTTACACTGATTTTTCCATAACCACAACAACTCGTAACTGTCTGTGACCGCTTTGTATTGCCGCTAATAGTAAATCGAAAGAACCGGGAAAAGGCGCTTTATGACGTACTTAAGCGTAGCGCGCTACATGTACGCGGAAACCAAGAGGCCGTCTCTTGCCCCCTTTTTAAAAGCCTAATTCGTTAGTAACTCATAACTTGAGCACACACAGTGCACACTTTATTCCATGTGATTTGGCTCTACATGCGAGACGTCACCGTCAGACTGCGTGTGAACCACGCTCTGCAGCCCGGGGTACAGACCGCTCTACCGGACAGATGAGCCGCAAACAGAACGACGCCACAGGCAGACAGCAGTCACGTTCTGGTGGGCTGTCGCACGTCTAACTACACCAAGTCATAGACCACTAAACACGTTATTTATCGTTAAAACAACCCAAAGACATTCAAACATCTCATTTTTCATTAGTTTAGAAAATATTTTGTTTCTAGTGACTTCACATAGCTGGCCCACTGTGTCATGGAGGATTTGTATAAGCAGTCACTGTCCATGTTGCTGCAGCTCTGCATGCAAACAAGTTTGTTTGACGTCGTTTTTGTGATTATTTAACCAATCAGCTGATTGAAACACCAAAAACAGTTTGTTCTGCAGCAAAAAGTAAAGTTAACATATTCCAGCTTTCAAATATAAAGTTTCAGTGCTTCTGATACATTAGTCTGTAGACTGTTTGGATCAAATACAAAGTTCAGTTTGAAGTTGAAATAGTTTCTCAGCCCTAACGTTTCTTGTATATTCTACAAACCTCCGCGTCCTCTCGGAGTCACAACAGATTCGTAATCACTGTTTATCAACACTCTCACAAAACAGTTTGTGAACTTTCAACTTTTATTTTCAAAGCTGAAATTCAAAACAACAACAAACAGATGTGAAAGTTTATGAACTATAAAACCAAAGAGATGCGGCCGTCAGCAGAGAATGAGGCTCAGTCCTGAGATTACATGTTGTCTTCATCAGAGTCGTCCTCTTCTTCCAGAGAATCCTGAAACACAAAGCAACCACCTGAATGCACGGCCCACCACAGGAACACACAGGAACTATACACACACACACACACACATTCTCTACTCAAGCCAGACACACACATGACAGTCCTGAAAAATCCACAGTCGGTCCCTACACATTCCCACGTTCATAAGTACAAGTTCACGGCATGTCTCCACCTCCATACTAACCCTGTTTGGTCTGTGTGGACCATTTCACGTCTACGTGTACTGTGGAACTGCCACAGATGCGACAGCTGTTAGATTTCCACGATGGTTAAGCGCTCCACAGTGACAATGAAAATGTCTGACAACTAATATCTGCTGTGAGGTGCGTCCGAGACGTTTGTGCCAGCGCGTGCCATCACAGCAACACCCGTGTGTCGTCTGTGTGGCGTCTGCTGTACATGATTTCCACTCACCTTGGCATATTTCTCCGCTTCCTCTCTGACGTCTTTGGGTACCAACTCGTGTCGTCCATTTGTGACTGCAAGAGAAGATGCGTCACCATGGCAACCACAGTCCTAATGAAGAGTCTTTTGCCAGCTCGTCTTAAAGCTTAAACTTTATCCTGCATGTCACGCTTCTTTACTTGTCTGTCACATTAGTTTACAGCTAACGTGGGCTGCGTGCAGCTCGTGGTCAGACAGCCAAGAGGCAGTGGCATCACAGGAATTCAGTCCAGCGAGCGAAACCTTCTGGATTGTCATCATCCCTACACGATGAAGGGCTTCAGCTGACATCACTGCTGAGCCCTGCAGGATCTACAAACTTTACTCTCAAAGTACAGACACACAAACGAGTGGACAAAAAGCACAGCACTGATGGTGCTTACCTTCTCCAACCCAGCTGAGCTCCAGCTCAAAAGCCTTATCCTTAACCTCATCGTGAACAATGTAGATTCTGCAAAAATCAAAACACAACGTCAGGCAGAACACCATGTGTGTACTGTGCACTGTGCACGTTTTCTGCACTACATGACACGGAGTTTTAGTTCCCATTGTCCGTACAGAGACGCACACACACACACACACACACACTACAGGAGTTTGGAAGTTGCTCACTCACATTTTGGCGACCTCTTTAACCAGTTCTCTGCACGTCATGTCCTTCATCTGACACACACAGACACACACACCAAAATGGAGGGAAAAGCAAAGATGGATTTAGAGTAGAGAACAAATATTATTCTTTAACTATTAATCAGATTTATGTTTTCTAAAATACAAATTTCCCAGAAATGTAACTGAAAATGTTATTTTTTTAAAAGAAACATAAAAATGAAACATTTCTACAATGTCAGTGAAGTTTGTGCAGAAAATATTTTTTACATGTTAAAAGTAAAAATAAGCAATCAAAACATGCAGATCTCAGAAAGGTTGGAAATAAGACACGTATTGAATAATTATGTTGGAAAATGTGAAACGTCTGGAAAGATGCCAGAAAATGTTTTTGTGGTGCCAGTGCGAGCCCTCGGCTCCCAGCAGCTGTGGAGGGAATGTGAAAACCCCAGGTGATTGCAGATACGCTGACCTTTGACCTTGTGGTGACAGTCACCATGTTTGAACCTGTCACATTTGTCTTTGTTGCATTCACGAGAAAACGTGACGTCTCACCGTGACGGTAGCCCGCCAGCCTTTTATGGCCGGGTTAAAAAGCTCAATAAGAAAAGTTGTTTTTACGTGAACCTCACACATGAAATAAATACTGAACCTTCTGAGTTTGTAACCCGAGGTCAGGGTCAGCTGCTTTACAGACACGTATTAAAGTGACACGTCTCCATCAGCAGACATTTCTTAACATTAATTTACGACTGCTATGATCAATTATGATCAATTATTAGAGATGAAGAAACTGATGAGCAGCTGCTGCTGACATTTACAGGGCCCAACATGAGTCTTTGTAAGAAACAAATAACCAGGAGATGTTGATCGTGACATTAAAGGTTTGTGAGTGCTAAAGCTAAAGTCATGGTTACTCAACAGATGAAGAAGAGGAGGTAGAAGAAGAGCGCTAACAGAACTAAACTGGACTCATGTGGATGCTGCAGGTTCAGACTCACCTGCAGTTTTTCTATCTCAGTCTTGGCAGCTTGTTTTGCCTTTCCAATGGCACATCCCCAGTAACCCTGCGCGCGCGCACACACACACACACACACACACACACACACACACACACACAGTGTTGTTACTCGTGCTGTAGCCGTGGTTCTACCTGGGTTCCCACTGTGTACAGATGTGAGAGCAAACTCACGTGTGAGATGCCGGACGGGTCGACCATGTAGAGCTGGGGACCGTCATCTTTGTCGTATGAGCCGAGGATGAAGCTGAGAGACGACCAACCAGAACACAGACATGACCGTGTGATGTATTACTGTGTCCCCAGAGTGAAGAAGGGGGACCGTGGGTGCAACATCATAATGGATTTCATTTATTATGTTCCTGAACCTACCACTTCCTGTCCACTTCCTGTCCACTTCCTTCTCAAACTAAAACATTTTCACCTTCAACAGCTGACTGGAGATGTTTTTAATGCTACAACATCTTTTCTTTTGGCTGGCTGAAGATTGTACAACAAAGAGAAAATACCTCCCACATAAAACATGAATACTTGATACATTTTGGGGAACGGTGATTTCTGGAAAGACTAACTGCATTAGAGTTCGTACAATGTGTGTTTTGCTGCTTTAACCATTACAGTGAGGACGTCCACATATTCAGGAGAAGGCAGACAGCTCAACAGCACAAATGTCCAAAACTAAGTGAGACACCAGAATAGATCAGGGGTCTCAGAGTCGCGGCCCACGTCACCACTTCCACTGACATGAAGAAATATAATGACACAGTTTGGGCCTTGAAGCTAAAATAAGTTGTTTAAAAAGCAACATGAGCAGAGAGCAGAGACATGCTGAGGGACTGGCTGTGTTAGCTCAGTGACAGACTCACAAACTCATGTGACACTTGTGTCCATTTAGTGAAATAGGAACACGGCGACAGCAGCAGTGCTGCCACGTGTGTGGACAGAACCAGGACCAGTGTGGTCATTTGGTCGTTCAGTGAAAGAGGGACGAAACACAGATTGTTCATGTTTGCACTTTTGGCTCGTTATACAACCATTGAAATTTGACCATTTCTCTCAAAGATACAGTTAGTGATTGGAGAGTGGTTCACGAGGGGAAAGACTTCCAGGTCGAGAGTGAAAATGGAAATGAGGTAAACACAGACTTGTGTAACGAAACACTCTCTCTGTCACTACATCACAATCTTCATCTTTTACCGACGTGCACATCCAGCAGTATGTGACTTTAAAAGGTAAACAACTAATGCATGACTGACACCGATTGTTTACTGTGAACACTAACATGCTAACCTTTGTCCTGTACCTGAACACACCACAACACCGAGCTTTGGTCCTGAACACATCATGACTTTGGCAACGAAAGAAACACAGAACTGGACTTGAAACGATTACAAACTTCTAATCTGTCAAAGCTGAAATCAGTTGTTGCATTTAGTAATCTGACAAATGATCGAACTGAAACTCACCTGCAGCCAAACGGCCTCACAGCACTGTACAGTGTATAGGCGTGGACATACATGGCCACTCTGTCTGAGAGGTGCTGCGAGGAGAGGAAACACCGTTAGATTGAATCCATTCAGAGCCCCATTCTCTGGCAGTGTTGCCTGGTGAAGTGTAAACACTTTCATTTATGCTGCTCTCGTGTGATTTCCTAGGTCAGCTGATCAGTAGCTATTAGGGACAAAGCTTTTTTTTTGTCCAACTGAAAACTCGCTGTGCTTAACAATCTGGAGGCACAGCATTTATAAGTCAATTGAGTTTTTCCTCAGCTGGTCACTATAATACAGAAGAACTGAGGAAGCTTCCAGGGAGTGCTGCTGAGCGGGTAGAGCCATGCTGGTAACAGCTGTGTGGCTGTCACAGCAGAGCAGCAGCACGGAGCGTTCCTTCACGTTCACACATTTGGCTGCAGAGCCACATGTGACTCTTTGCCCGTCTTCAGAGGTTTTACCAAAACAACTGGACAAACATGAATACGGCTCATTGTGTAACATGTGTTTATCCATCGCTGTGACTCTGTACATTTTAAAACTGCTTAACTGAATAAGTCCCTCCTGGCTGTGACTCCAAAGTGTGCCGCCGTTTCATTAATAATATACGATTATTTACAGCTGTAATTTCATGAATAACACTTTTTATATTATTATTAGTGGCATTATAATGACAACACCAAATTAAAATACCTAACCCTCCTCCAAAACAAAAAACGGTAACATAAAACAAGAGGAAGCTGATCGGTTACCTTCAGAGGAATGTCGTGTCCGTAGTTTGATCTGAAGTTCGAAGCTTCTTCTCTGGCAACTTCAGCGAGTGAGCGAGCATCAGCTAATAGGCCAGCTACTGCCTGTGGAGAGAGAAGCTTGGCTTACTCGTGTTACAATAACTCTGAACACACAAAACAAAACGTTTCACAAAGGTGTAAGAATACACAGTACAGGGTGCTGAGCCCATCCATCCGGACCCCGACTGATGGGTCAGTTTCTTTTACACCACGTGACTGGCTGGGATCGTGTGCATACCTGGGAACACCTGGATGCACTCTGAGAAAAAAGGCATGCTGGCAGAAGCAGTGTGACACCCTCTATAGCCCCGTTTCCATTAGTAACTACTTGGATCAATGCATGGTCATTGTCATAGCAACGCACGTCCTGTGATATAATTAACATTATAACAAAGGTTGACGTGTATACCCGCTGCTCGGTCTGTGGCTTTTCGACAGACTTGGGGACCACGCCGTTGTTCTTTGAAGCCGGGTTTCAAAATTGGCGGTTTTGATTTTCGCGGATGAGACGGTCTCATAACTCATCAAGTGATGCCACTGATCAGCCAATCAGTGGCATGCAGTCTGACGACATCACATTTTGGTACCTTCAACATGTCAGTGCTCAGAAGGCAGCAAAAACGTGGCCACACAATATTAGGCAAGGGGCCACAATGTTACACCTGATCAGTGTATATGTAAGAGAGGCATTATCAAGAATTTAGTGAAGTGATGATATCTTGCAAGTGTATTTCCTGTGATTACAGTTGCAATTTAAAAAAAGACCCACAGTCCCCACTGTCTGCAACTTTTGTTTTTTTATGTAAACAATAAATGTAACCTTAAAAACTGAATTCTTCTAAACTAATTTTTCTTTCTCTGTTTCAACCCAAATTGTCACCGTCCTTGTCGACACTTTGTGTGTGTGAATATACGCGCTTGACTTTAAACAAGGTTAAATTGTACATTCAATTCAATTTTATTTATATAGCGCCAAATCACAACAACAGTCGCCTCAAGGCGCTTTACATTGTAAGGTAGACCCTACAATAATACATACAGTGAAAAACCCAACAATCATATGACCCCCTATGAGCAAGCACTTTGGCGACAGTGGGAAGGAAAAACTCCCTTTTAACAGGAAGAAACCTCCGGCAGAACCAGGCTCAGGGAGGGGCGGGGCCATCTGCTGCCACCGGTTGCCAACGGTGTCAAACTACCTGTCCTTCTTTATGCACTAGGGGAGCTAACACCAAAACAGTTATAATAATAATAATAATGCTTGAGATTGCAAGCCTCACCACGCTATTGATGAACCAAGTCGGTGAGTTAGTAGCCTTGACAAACTAGTTTCTAGTCAATCAGTCGTTCATCCTGTGCCTGGCTTAGTTAGACATGTTCCCGCCCAAAGTGGCAGCTTGTTACTGGTCAGATCAGTAGCTGGCTTCTGCAAGGACACAGACTCCTCCAACCTCTCTATCATATGCCTTATAATGCACCACACTAGGATATCTGGAGTCCTGGCATTTATGTTGCGCTCTCTCTTCACTACTGGGAGCACATCCTCGTTTAGGTTTGACAGCAGATGGAGTAAGCATGAATAAAGACTGTGGTTTGGAGAAGGCCTAAGAGGGGACAGGCTGCTGCTCCCACGCTGTGCAGATCCCCAGTTATTCATAAAAGGTGAATGAATTTTTAAAAAAACAACAACAAAAAAAAGAAGAAAAGGAGGGATGGTGGGTCATTAAAATGAGAACAAACAGCTTGTAGTGTGAGTCATACACAGACACACAATCAGAGGGAGAGTATGTGAGATGTGGTAATATTATGCGTTTCTGTTTAGGTGGGAATTCAACAATTATAATAACATCGTGGCATGCTTAGTCTAACGTCAGAGGTCACAGGAGGACACACATCAAACACCATCAAGCTGGTGCTGCTGCTCTAACACACACCAAGTTAGCTGAAAGCTTGTCACTTTGTGCCAAGGGTAGTCTTCTTAGTCTGATCTCTGAGGCCATGTAGCTTTTAACACCATCCATAAAAACAGAAAGGATGAGCACGAGGACAGTTTGGGCTTTGTTGAGCACACACGCACACAGTAATGTAGCACAGCCGAATAGACCTGAAATGTGTTTGACAGCTTGTGTAGTTACCATGCCAATGTGTCTGTCGATGTTAAAGATGCGTTTGTTGGAGCCATCCTCGTACAGTTTAGACAGGACTAGCTTCTCCACCCCGAACACCACCCCGTCCTTGCAGCGGATTCCAATGGCTGTGCTGAACAGCAAAACACCAAGACACACACACTTGAACATTTGATCGTAATCAGAATTATTAGCACCATTAGCACTCTGGGTTAACACGTCGGTTGGTTATCAACACTGCAGAAAAGTTAAAAGCATGGAGACTCTCACCTGCTGTTCTCTACAGCCTTCATGGCATACTCCACCTGAAACACTCGGCCGTCTGGAGAGAAGGTTGAGGCCGACAGGTCATACTGCAAGACAGCAGAAACAGCGGCTTCAAATATTCACCTAACGACTGATATTAGCAATCAAATAAAATCAGTTTCACGTGGCCTTAAATTTTTAATTAAGAAAAAAACACGATACATGTAGTCTAAAATGACCATCGTTCTTTCACATGTGTTCAAAGAACGCTGCCGTTTATCAGAAAGCGTTGGCTGGCTGAAACGAACCCCAGTAACACCGACAAACTTCACAAAAACTTCCTCTTGTCATGGAGAGAATTTAGCTGCCACGCAATTATCGGTCATTATAATCGAGTTTGTTTGATTGATGCTAACATCTACACACATGCATTTCGTGAACTCCTGTAATTAGTGATACAATTAATAATTCACACCACAGTACAAAGCTTTCTTTATTCCCATAAGTTGTTAAATTGTGTAAAAATCCCGAATCGGGACTAAATTAAACTACTTTCAATTTCAGTTTAGCTTCTGTTAGCAGGCCTCATTGTGACTCAGCAGGCTAACACTAGCTAGCTGAAGACTGCACTGAATGAACAGAATTTTAACTATAAACGCAGAATACTTTCCGGAAAACTGGACTAAAGGCAGACTCATAAAGCACGTGTGCGTCAGTGAGAGCTTCGTCTCAAAAAGCGCTTAAACACTCACCCCAGTCCCGATAGAGCTCATTTTAAAGCCGACTGTAAACTCTATGCATAGGTCCCACAAAGCGCTCTCACCACCGTTCCTGTTCACGCGCTTCACACAAACTTCCGGTGACAACCTTCACAATAAAAGTTTAAGTTACAACAAATATATTTTATAAAGCACCGCGGTTAGGCCGTATTTCAAAATTAAATGTCTGATAAATGATCGATATGGCATGACACTGTAGTTATTCATAGACTCAAGATTAGTGACAATAAATAAGTACGCATTTCTGGAGGATTTTAAAGACATTTTAAATAGTGTATAATACAGTACATGGTTAACACGTGGTTTTAAATATAATTTTAACACAAGATTATCCATAAAATAAGATGCTGTGAAGGGGATTTTCTTATTCAAAGAAACAATTCTACAATCATCCATTCATTCTGTTATTCTGTGGTCAAGTGCAAGTTCAACAGATCTTTTATTTGCTTATTTTCTCATGGAATAAATAAACTGCTCATCAATTACTTTTTAGCCTTTGAAAATGGGCTAAGTTTAAAGAATCCTATTACTCCTGAACATTTATTACATTACATATTACAGTTATTTATTTATTTTAAAGGCGGCAGCATCCCAGCTGGGGACAAGAAGACACAGAACAGGCTGATGTTCTAGGAGGCCGTCTGGTCCCAGTGGAGGTGGTGAGTGACAGGAGAGTGGTGGCTAAGCTGTCAACATCCCCCCCCCCCCCATGCAGGAGACTCTGACAGCACTGAGCAGCCCCTTCAGGCTGCAGCACCCACGATGTGGGACGGAGAGATTTCACAGGTCTTTCCTTCCAGCTGCTGTCAGACTCCACAACATGGTCTCTGCAGAGGACCGCACACGTGCAGACAGACACATCTAATACACCATGATAGCCTTCGCCCTCTCTCCCTGATGTGCAATACTGCCAAGTGCAATTTTCCTGATATAACAAAGTATTTTATTCTATTTTATCTTTCTATTCTATTCTATTGTTTTTTTCTTAACTTTTAATACTCTTAACTTTGTACTGTCCACTTTCTGCTGTGACCAAAAACTTTCCCACGTGTTAATAAAGGTTTATCTTATCTCATCATACTGTTGTTGGATTTAAAGCTGAAAGTCTGTATTTAAAATACATTTTGGCTTGTACCGGGCTGAAGCAATAACAGCTGAGTTTAAACCAGGGCAAAGCTATAATTTCATGTAACACTGATTTCTATGAGAAGCTGGTGCAGTCTACATGTCTTTTGTGGACTTGGAGAAGGCCTTCGACTGTCCCTCAGAGTGTCCTGTGTGTTTTGGGAGTATGGGGTGTTTGACCGATTGCTACTAGCCATTTAATCCTTTTACAACTATTGCAAGAGCTCGGTCTGTTGGCAAACAGTTCTTATGTTCGAACATACCGTTTGTTGTGGACAAACTGTGGTTTGCACAGAAGTGTAGTAACAAAACACCACTTGGGTTCAGATCCTGGTGGCCATTCCTCCCAATCATGTCCCTCCAGGTCTCATTGTCGTTGCCTACTCATGTGGGCAACGACAATGAGGTCTCCTAGTACAACAACAGAGTCCCCAGAAGGACTACCCTCAAGCACCCTCCCTGCCCAGGGACTCCCAGAAGGCTGGGTACTCTTGTTTGGCACATAAGCACAGACAGTCAGGACCCATTCCCCAACCCGAAGGTGCAGGGAACAAAACCTCTTGTCCACTGGGAGAAACCTCAATGTATAGGCAGCAAGCCCAGGAGATACTAATACCAACCCCAGCCCACCACCTCTCACCAAAGGCAACTCCAGACTGAGACAGAGCCCAGCCCGTCTCCAGGAGACTGGTTCCAGGTACCAAGCCGTGCGTTGAGGTGCACCCGACTATATCTAGTTGGTAGCTGTCTACCTCATGCACTAACTCAGGCTCCTTCCTCACCAGAGAGATGACATTTCATGTCGCAATCACTAGTTTTGGTAGTTGGCGATTAGTCTGCCAGGCTCTCCGCTCCTGGCTGCCGCCTGACACACATTGCACCTGACCCCTACGGTGCCTCCTGTGGGTGGTGGGGCTACAGGAGGATGGGCCCATGTCCCTTTTTCGGGCCCCATGGACTAAGGCCCAGCTCACCTTTGAGCTCCAGATCTGGGCCTGGCTCCAGGGCGGGACCCCAGTAACCCTATCCCAGGCAGGATGAACTGTCTCCTTGGTCTTGTACTCATAGGGGTCTTCTGAATCACTTTTTGTCTGGTCCCTCACCCAGGACCAATTGGCAATGGGAGACCCTACCAGGGGACAAAAGCCCCAGACAACATAGTCCGTGGTAGATCTTCTTCTTGATCATAGTATGATTGTTCGAGCCAGAGCTGTCAGGTGCCTGGTCAGACAATAAGTTCAAGCTCCAAGAATTTAATTTGTAAGTCCCGAGGTCAAAATGGGACACACCCATTTTATTGATTTCATTTCATTTCTGATGGATACACATATTATGTCTGACCAACAAAAACAAATCGCTCACTTTTATTTGTAAGAAAACTGTAAAGTTTTATTGAGTCTCAGTACGATCAGGGTGGATTACAGACCTGCTGAAGTTTAAACAACTAAAATGTTGTGAATTTTATAATCACCTTTTATTTTTCTGTTTCCATCTTGAATCAGCAGAAGCAGCTTTGGTCACACAAGATTGAAAAACATTCGTATACAGTTCGTTAAAAAATAGGGATAAGAACAGAAACCGTTTTCATTTGGTGACTTAACTTTTTCAGTGACCCATGAGGAGCCACTGATCAGCGTTAAGGCAAACAGAAGCTCCGCTTTGATTAGAGTGACAAACGTCTGATAAGTGAACAAAGAATCTACGATAAGTGATGAAGATCGTTAGCGTTCATTAGTCAACTAATACAAACATGTACGAGTTTGTTTTTTTCTATAGTGAATTTACACTTTAACAGGAACAGAGAACTGGACTCAAAACGCCGTCACACAGCAGTAGCAGCGCCACAGGAAGTTGATACACATTAAAATTCCCCCCGGACACACAAGCGCCACCAAAATAAACAGAACCGAAGTAAATGTGAACAGCAAAACAACAACTGAAGCCATGTGTGGCACAACAATAAAAGCGAACAGACCTCTCTGGGAAGAAGAACTCTTTAAGAAGTACTTCTGTCTGTTTTTGAGTCTTAAACTTTCACATGATGTCAAACGATGAATCCTGTTTCCAGATACTTTAAACACTGATAGAAGTTCAGTGAACTGCTACAGACTGGACACTGTGGTATGACTGAAGATGACTTTTCCCCCAGTAAAATAAAAAACTAATAGGAGTGCAGTGAATCGAAGGTTCTCCCATCAGCCCGATACAATCGGTAACTGCATTGACCAAAGAAAGGTTTCATTAAAGGGAGAAACGGCTGTTTAAATTTTGACTTTAGCTCACTTTTCAGAAATGTTCTCGATTTTTTGACTCCCTCAAACAAACAAACGATGACAGGTAAGTCATGATCACAAAATTGTCTCGTTTTTCCTTCTCTGGTTAAAGCGGTAAGCTTGTCGAGATAAAGCCGTCTCGCTGATAATAAATAAGACTCAAAAAAGACAGAAGTGGCCTTGAGATGGAGATTGGTCACCAGCAGAGACAAACTTGGACCTGTTAGTACAGATGCAGCAGACTGGGTCAGTATCACCTCCTAGGAGTGACCTTCACATGTTTCCATTTTGACCTAGAATCTCGTTTATTTACGTTTTGACAATTTAGGACTGAATTTGGTTTATTTAACTTCACAAATGTACAAAAAGTACAGAGTGTCCAATGATATCAGAGCAGGCTGAGAGCGAGCACACAAACAGCTCCTTTATTTAGGAATACTTTAAAGACCTCTCGGGGACAAAGAGACCAGCCTTACTCTACTGGTTATAGTGGCTCAGTCGGGCCAGTACAGGCGCGGATAGAGAAAGAGGAAGATGATGAACAGGAATCAGGAAATTAAAAAAAAAAGAAAAAAGACTGTGTTGTTAGTGATGATGACAACAGACTTCCTGTCTTTTTTATTTCAGATTCTTTCCATTTCTCTCCAGGTCCAGTTATCTTGGCGTCGTTTTTCTGTCCTTGCAGGCTTCACCCATGTGATGGATTGTCCAGCTGGAGGTGGGCGGGACAGCAGCCAGGGGGCGTCCAGCTGGATATATGCAGTATCAAACAGTTAAGTGTTTCCTTTCAGGACGCCCAGACAGCCCTGCAGCAGCTGGAGGTTCCCCTGCAGAGAGACACAGTAGATGGTAAATGGACTGCTTCTTAGATAGTGCTTTCCTACTCGAGGACTCAAAGTGCTTTAGACTGCCAAGCTTTCAATTAAGTACGTGGCCTGCTCCACCTCCTAAGCTACAGCCACCTCAAACAATGAGACGAGACACTTCTTGACAGAAATGCAGACGAGGACTTCCCTGAGCAGCTGCTCTTTTAATGGCTGGAGGTCTGTATTCTCAGTACCTTGGCGTGTTTGAGCTCCAGCTCGGCCAGCTCCACCAGGTTCTTCCTGAAGGCTGCCACCCGCCTCGTCTTAAAGTCTATGAGCTCTGTGTGTAGAGAAGAATGCACTGTGAGATCAGACGTCCAGTACTGCTTAGCTTATGTGCTGACGCAGGAAGGACAAACAAATGACCTTGCTTGGCAGACTCTGAGATTTTCTCAAACTTGTGGCAGCAAAGCTGCTGAGTGGTCTCAGCCTGCAGAACATCTCGGTTTTTGGCTCGAGCCTTATCTAGAGCCTTGTTAGCGTTCTCATAGTCAACCAAAGCCCGACTCCTTCGGTACAACAGATCCTGCAAGAGGAGACGTCATCACGTAAATTGCAATATTTAACAAAGCCAGTTTCTTAACTGGTGACTTTCAACGGTCAGACCTTTGCAGCCTGCGACTCCCTCAAATAATATTTCAGCAGGTCGGCCAGCTTCAGGTCTTCATCAGCTGCAATGCGAGCTTCAATTTTCTGTTTGAGAAACACGGTGCCAACATTAGAGCCTGCATGATAAGGCAAGCACGTGAACGAGACAAACATTTGATCCGTTTCAAACGTACCCGGGTTTTCTCGAACAACTCTGACACTTTGAGGAAGAACCTTAAGAAGAAGGCAACAAAATAACAAGACAGATGTGATGCTGGTCGTTTACAACCTGACCAGGATAAAATACACAAGCACTCGAAGCGTTAGCAAAAGTCCAAATAGTGCTCAGATTTGAAAAGTCTCAAAATGAAACGAGACGCTCGTGTCATCACACGAAGACAGCGCCAGTTAAAACTGCCACTAACGAGTCTGTTCATACTTGCAGAGGTCTGTGGAGTCCTGTGTTCCTAACGTGTAGAGAGATGAGGCAATTCTGTTGATGTCATCAGCAGCATCTGAACCCACAAGACACAAATATGTGGACATCAATGTCACACCTTTATATAAAACTCAGAGTGTGTGTTCTTGCTCTGTAAATGAGCATCCATTACTGCAGATGGCGCTTTCATGCCACAGACACAGACAGCAAACAGGACGAGTGGATTCTTTTCAGCTCAAAGTCAAAAACAGATTCTTACTTTTGTGCGATCGGATCATTCTGTCAGATTTGGCTGAAGCATCCTTGACTCTATTGTGATATTCTAACAGAAACGTCTTCTCGTGCTCAAAGAAATCATCCACGTCCTGCGAGCAGAAACAGCATCAATACAGAGAAAACGTAGGGAAACGAGATTTGGGTGGAAACTCATTCCTGGTCCTTCACCTTCACTCCAGCCACCAAGACACCATCTGCAGACTTCACCACATTTTTAAAGAAGTCTTCCAGTTTTTCCTTCTTGTTCTTCCCTCGAACACTCAGCTGTTGGGAACAAGACACCAAAGAGAAATATGGACAGTTAGCAGGTATAAGACACGTCCACTGTCTGTGGTTATTCCAGGAGCACCACAAGGTCCCGCGCTGACCGATGAATACGAGACTGGCTCTCCACGCTGCTCACACACATGCAGTGTGATACTTACATCCTGGTTATACTCCAGGAAGACGTGGAAGTTGAGATCTTTCCTGAGGACAGGATGAGCCGCCACACGGCATAAGAAGACCTCGTGCATGGCTACGGTTTTCTTAAAGATGGCAAGGTACTCTCTGTGTAACAATGCAAAACAGGCAACGTGGTGATTCATCGTCAAACACCTGTGTGTGTGGGGGGGGGGCAACAACTGTCGTCTGTGCTCACTCACGCCTCTAGCTCCTGCTTCATCTTGGTGAACTCCTCTTTAGTCATGGATCCCTCTCCCTCACCCAGCTTCTGCAGCTTCTCTCTGGATGCATCAAAGTCTGGTCTCGGAGGCGCTGGGGGGATCTGCAACAACAACACTTGGGAACAACCAGATGCATACGGCTCTCCTCTTACGTCTGCTCATGCGCGCTCTGGTCTTTTATGCCGTGTTGTTTTATTTATGACGAGAGAACTTGGTTGCACATGCATGCCTGTTCTTTTGCTAGTGGTGATGTAAGCTGGTACATCAGTTTGCAGATATGGAAATATGCAGCCCTGTAACTCAGATGCTTGATGTTAAGTCTTTCATTGTCACAAGACTACATTAACGTGAGAACTTGGCAGGTTAAGACTAGGAACCCTCATCCTAGTCTGGCTTGGTCTTCTTCTTTCTCTGTATTGGCCTCCAAATAAAAACCTTTTCTGTCTGTTTACTGGTTCTTACTAAACTACATAAACATGAGTGAAAACTCAAATCATCTGAAAATGGATGTGCATGTATAATAAAAATGATGAATGAATGCAACTTTTGTCAAAGCCATTAAATTCAGGGTTTCTAAACTCGGTGGTAAAACGACACCTGACACAGAACTGCAGCTGTGCATTGTTCTTGTATGTTATTGGACTGTTCCATGTACAACATGGAAACTGTTACTACATGTAGAGTATTCTGCAGTCTGGAGTCACCCCTCATCGATTTATATTGCCACAGAAAAATGGGAAGCAGGAGCGATTTAGACATGTGCAAACAGAACTTCAAATATAACGTTCAAGCTCGGGAGGACGACCTTTATCGCGACCAGGAACAGCTCTCTGGGCTCCACTGTCGGTCAGGACGCTGACACGCTGCTGCAATAATCCAAAGCCCCGGCTCTGGAAGTGCCAGCCTATAACTGGGTGTGTTTCAGTGTGCGTGCCTCTGGTTTTCTGTAATTGTGGTGCCCTATCAATGACTGATAGGTTAAGGTCAAGTGACTAGACCAAAAAACCTCCCAAAAAATGTGTGTGTGTGTGTGTGTGATGGCTCTAAGCCAATCGAACAGTCCTGTCCTCCTCCGTCTCATTAGCTTAATGTTTTTGCAAGTCTTAAAATCACGGCTGTAAGTGAGTTGGAAGTCTGTTCTTACGATGTATCCTGCGTATTCTTCGTTTTCCACAAACGAGTCATGCAGCCAGATGAACTCCTCATGCTGTCGGACCACCGAGAACTCGTTCTGCTTAAAGTTAGGAAGCGTGCTCTGTGCAAAAAGGAAGTACGTCAGCAGTCTGCAGCATGACCCCCCCCGTTACGTGAAGTTCAGGTAGGTCAGTGTCTGTGACACCAGTCTGTCTCACCTTGGTGTGAACGGTAAATTTGACCTTGTCTCGCTCACTCAGGGCGTCAGAGATGTCAACCTGCAGCATGGCATCTGTTTGAAGGTCCACATTCACTGCACGTGGCTGCAGGAGGACAACAGACACGTGTCCAACAACGCATGCTAACAATGCAAACACATGCAGTGATCAGTACAGACACACAACGGAGGCCCACTGTCAGTTACAGTGTCACAGTACATACAGTGAACCTCCACGTTTAAATGTTTGTGTGAACAGAATTAACTTGTGCAGAGGATTACTCACACGAGGAAGTAATATTTCAATTAGTACTACATCTGACTGCTCTGTTACACAAAGTTTGTCCTACTGTTTGCTTTGCGCACACATGCTGTGAAAATGGCCTCTGCACACAGCTCGAGCAGAGGTCCTACCCTGCAGATGTTTAACAAGTAGCCTCACACAAGAGGGGCAAGAGCTAGAACTGCAGAACCAGTTCACACTGACGCACCAAGGCCCAGTTTACAGTCAAGATTATTCTGAACTGTGAGTCACTAAAAAAAAAAAACACGAGTATACTTGATCACCTCACGGCCTCATATGGAGAAGAAACAACAAATACAGCTGTGCCATGACGCCGGTTTAACAACCATCCTGGGACAGCGCACTAAAGAAGACTGGACGTGGACTCTGCAGGACTGCGTGTCCACCTCCGCTTAAATGAGAGGAGACCCAAAGTTACTGACTTTGCTTTAAGAGTTACATTTAAACAATACAATCGTGTACTATTGGATTGAGACCTCAACGTCACTTGGCAACAATGAATGACATAATTAGACACAAGTATCACACACCTGACAGCAAAACTGGAGCTACAAAAACGACAGCACACACTTTTCTGACAGCTTCATCAGTTCATCCAGACGCTGCCGCGGTTTTAACCAGGACCAAAGGCACACAGTAGAAAAGTCCACTTAGAACACTACATACCAGAGCCTTAATAATACATCTGTTCTTATCCACAAAGCAGAACTGTGGTCTGAGATACTTGGATGTCCTGACTGTGTGTGAGCCTCACAGAGCAGCAACTAAACTAAAGATACCGAGGAACTCAGATGCGAGTAAATTCACAACTTTGTCTGTTTTCGTGATCCCACAACAGAAAGCTTATGTTGACTGAGGCCAGGTTCAAACTCATTTTACTCTGTCACATCTCTCAGAGGGGACCCTGAATTTCTCTTTGTAAAAGCAGTCCATACAGCCCAACATACTGAAAAGCCTTAAAAACATGGCACACACACCATGTTCTTAAATAAGTCATAAATCCAGCTGTGACTGATGTAGACTTCAGAATATGGCTCAGTGTGTGTAAGTGCTACTGGACACTATATGTGCTTTAAAACAGCCTTTAAAATCATTGTTCCAGCTTTACTAAACGACATGACCATAAAACAGCCACAGTTCTTTACTGCATGTGCAGCAACAACAAACCTCTGGATGTGTATTTGGGACATTTGGGTATTTCAGCTCTGCACACACTTCAGGATCAAAGAAAAGCACCTAAATTATTTATAGATAATAATTAGATTTGGGGGATAGCAGTGGTGGTAGGATATACACACATAACAGCTAAACTGTAACTTTTCAGCTCGTCTTTTCTCCACAGCAGGAGGTTCCGAGTTCAACCACACATCTGTACCTGAACCACGAGCAAGCAACAAGTTCACGCGCTGTATCATCTGCGGGGGAAAAGTGCATTTAGCCTGGACTTTGGGCTTTTATCGTTCGCTCCGTCTTTCTGGATGTTTGATCGGAGCTCAGTCACTGTGATGATGGACGTCACGTTGTCTTTCTCAGAATTACAGAGACATGTACACGTTTATCGGCACTTCTCAGGGAAAAAAAAACAGAGTTGTCATTCTCTGGATTTACAGTAACACACATGATCACATCAGAACCAGCACAGTGTGCGCGGTTCAGTCATGTGATAGCATGATGGTGAAACAGCACAGCGCTAGCTGCACGTACCGACAACGTCAACTTCACCAGGTCAGTGGTTCGTTAGCTGCCATTTAAACGTGGACTATAACCGTTAGCCACGTTAGCGCCCAGTTAAGCCCACAGACTGCAGCCGGGTCATCGTCTGTGCTCTCGGCTTGGAGAACCACAGCTGACAGGCTAACTGCCCATTAGCAAGAAGCTAAAGTTAGCCTGGACAGCTAACTTCTCTAGCAAAATAAGCGAGCTAATGCTACCAACTGATTTAGCTGAATCATACACAGAGGAGCGTTAAAGTCCAACACACAAGCAGACAGGTGAAAAGGCACAAGGTGAACAAACAGACAGGCAGACGGACAGCACTCACTCCCCGGTCCTCCTCGGAGAGGAAGTCGGGTCCGTCGTCCAACCCTTCCTGCTACGAAGACAAAGAGCACAGGGTTGTTGGTTTAGTTACACACCGACCGTAACACAAGCGCAAGTACAAGAGCACAACCGCTGGAAGCTCACAAGCTCACCGAGCAGACAACACAGGAAAAACAGAAGAGACAGAGAAACCTACCATCATGGCTGCAAATGGGTGGAGACAGGAAGTGGAGTGACGTCAGAACAGTCAGGCGCGTAGTCAGGCGGATTTCATGAATTAAATTCAAAGCAAAATACCTGTAAAGAAAATCTACTTTAAAACAAACTAAACTAATATTAGACGGAAAAGCGACATTAAAATAAAAGCTATAAAAGGACTACTTTTCAAAAAGGTAGAGCCAGCATCTACTCAACACGTCCCCTCACATGTGGAAAGTTCCTCTGTTTGGAAGAACGTTGTCATCATTTTTATAATAATAATAATAATAATAATAATAATAATAATAATACGGCAGCACAGTGGTTAGCACTGTTGCCTCACAGCAAGAAGGTCCTGAGTTCAATCCCACCATCAGGCCGGGGTCTTCCTGTGGAGTTTGCATGTTCTCCCCGTGTTTGTGTGGGTTCTCCCCGGGTACTCCGGCTTCCTCCCACAGTCCAAAAACATGCACTTAGTGGGGATAGGTTAATTGGAAAATCTAAATTGCCCATAGGTGTGAATGTGAGAGTGACTGAGTGCGACTGGTTGTCTGTCTGTGTGTGTTAGCCCTGCGACAGACTGGCGACCTGTCCAGGGACCCCGCCTCTCGCCATAAGACAGCTGGGATAGGCTCCAGCGCCCCCCGTGACCCTGAAAAGGATAAGTGGCTCAGAATGGATGGATAATAATAATAATACATTTTATTTATAAAGCGCCTTTCAAGTCACCCAAGGATGCTTGACAGTGGAACAAAACACATAAGGGAACATTCAGAAAAGAAAGAACCATAAGAACAAAAAAACAGGATAAA
>VURO01006893.1:14144-30499 GCA_015108175.1 Pelvicachromis taeniatus
TGCTATTTTATTTGTGAATTTCAATCCAATTACGGACACCAAAATATTGAGACAAATAAAATTAGTATCTCCTTTCACTGCACTATCCATCAATAGGATAATAAATGGAGCGGCAAACAATTCATCCACTGGCAAGTCTCCAGCCTGCCGAACCGCTCTCATGTTAGTTTGAATCTTTGAATTCTGTCATGTACATGGTTTTTCAAACCTGTCTAATTTGGGGACAGGTGTTTGGGGAGAGAGAAGTTCCAGCCCTGGTGTAACAATGAGCAGAGTAATCCTGCTCATTGTTCCTGCCCAAGGAGCCCCTTTCATGAAGGAGGTTGCATGAATGCTACCAGGTGGTCTGCAATTTGGAGAAACGTAGTAACCGTTCCAGCTAATCCCCCGTCACAAAAGGCAGGTCTCCGGCGCTCTGGGCCTCTCCGGGGCAAAGGGAGAAGTTTACCTTGAACACATAGTGTCTGAAAGGAGTCAGGACTCGAGCAGTGATTCCTAATCAGATTGCGCTGAAGTGAACAGCTCGCATGGCAGCTGTAGTTTTCCCAGGGTTAATTACCTTTCACTGCTCTCTCTAAATGAGTCAGCTGTTCCTGTCATTAAACAACTCCACTCTATCTCTGCTCCTCTGTCCTCCTCACACATGTGCACAAGTGCACACGGGTGTGCACGGTCACGCACACACTGACACTACGCCACACGCATACGGACATGCCCCTTTGTTTTTTTACCCATTATTTTTTAATGCATTGTGTACGGTGATCAAAGAGCGTTAAAACATTATTTAGATATTAAAGTGACTTTGGTCGAACTGCAAGTCAGTCGGTGGCCACTGAAATGGGAGGTTGCTGTATTTTTATTTATGCTATGGATGTTTATGCAGCTAGAAGGCAGTAGTCCCAACACACCTCCCCTACCCTGCTGAGGAAAAATAAGACCAATCTGTCAAGGTCTTATTCTAAACAGACCCTTTAGTATTAATTGAGCACATATAGGAAGCAAACATGGTCACATATGCGCACACACAAACACGAGCATACGTACATACACAGAAACATGCGGATACACATACATGCACACACAGAGACAGAGTCCAGCTCTGTAATAGTTGTGCTGTCATCAATTCTGAACAATCTGTCTACTCACTGGGCTCAGTGGCTCAGGATGTTGGGGGAGTTTTAAGTGATTTTTGCCACTGTATGGTAAAATCCCTCGGCCACCTGGATTACAAACTCTAGTCCTTTAACTCATGCCAGTATAAATCCGTGTTAACTCGGATTTACCTCTGGCATATGAATTCTCAATCTGCGTAAGCTTTGTTTGGAATGAGTCGAACATAAGTATTTCATGCAGTAAGGATGCCCAGTGGTGAATTCCTATTTCTGTGAAACACACACTGGGAGACAGTTCAGCACTAAATCAGTCATCAGAACAACTAGAAAAGCCTGAAGCAGTGCTTTAGTACGGTCAAAAGGTGAGACCCGTATGACCGCTCACATCCAGGTGGAAGTGTGCAGTGCTGCACTGTGAAATCCACATAACCATGGTGAGAGATATAAACTCAGAGCTGTACACTGTGGTCAAGAGTTTAATCAGATTCCTCACTCCAAGCTTTTGCTTTGCTTATTGTCAGGCAAACATTATTTGCTCAGTTGTTCAAACACAAGTCCTGGTCTGCTACCAAAGCGATCATGATAAAATAAAATATGGCATGAGCAGCCTGGAGGATCTAAATTAAGTATTATCCAATATCCATACAATCTCTCGCACTCACACACACACACAGACTTCTGGGATAGCAGAGTTAAGCCAGACTATTTTGTACTTAAAAGGTTAGCAGGGCTGTTTTGTGAGTTTGATCCACGCTTGCCAAATCAGCAGATGGTCCATGAATATGATTATATGCATCAATAAAAGGAGTAATCTTTAACAAAATGTAAATTTGACTTAAGTCCAGGGTTTAATATACAAGATGGACTTTCACCCACTTCCCAGCCTGACAGAAGAGCACGATAAGCTAATGCACTTAAAATTTTGTATTACAGCAGCCACTACTGACACTGCCTGCTACTATTGTGAAGATCAAAATAAGGAGTCGGAGGAAAGGTAAAAGATATCTGCACAGCGCTCAGATGTGCGTGTTTGCACTGAAACGTCCATTCACTTTGAACGAGCTAAGCAGGGAAGCAGTCGATACAAACTGAGCCTCTCTCTCTCGTGCTGTCCTGTCTTTTTTCCCCCGTAAAACAGTCAATGCATTTTAAGCAAAACCGAGCAAAACAACGACATTAAGATATCTGACCATCGAAAAAAGAAATAAGCCATTGTATATATAAATATCTCTATATATTTTTTCGTGAATAACAAGCAAGTCATAGCTCCGATGTAAACTAACATAAAGTTCAAGCAGCCTCGTGGCGTATGGAAAGAGAAGGAAAAAAAAAAAAGTTTCACCAGCAATTGAGAAGTTAAGAATGGTGAAGTGAAATGTGGTGATCTTACTTGAGCCACACAAAACAGCATCACTGTTATTGACCCGGCCATGAATCTACTTATCTGAGCCCGAGGCTTACACAGCACAGCGCATCCTCACACAGCCACAATCACTTGTCTTCTGCATCTAAATGCACTCGTGTTAACATGTCCGACAGGGCAGAATCGCGAGCTCGACTTACCATGCCCCCTTTAGCCTTTGTTTTGCATCTCCCGGGGACATCGGGGAGGTAGACGGAGCAGAAGGATACCGAGGTGGGGTACAGGGTAGTCCAGAGTCTCGCTGCTGAGGAGCGTGTGCTTGGTTGGGGTTTGTGTGTGTGTGTGTGTGTGTGTGTGTTGTGTGCGTGCGTGTGTGCAGGGACACTGTGATATTCACCCGAAACGCTAAGCTTTTTTTCCCCCCTCTCTTTTTTTGTAGCCTTTGTGTCATTCACTTAACAACCAATCTCATTAGCTGCTGGGCTACAATGGTCCGAATTATTTTCTGTATAAATACACCACATGGTGATCTTCAAGGTAAGACCTCTGAAGGTCTTTTTTTTAAACCAAAGAAAGGTAGATAGCCCATCAATAAATAAATACATACAAAAATATATAAAATAATTAATAAAATGGGAAAAAAATTGATAGTGAAAATAAACTGGAACAATTAAATGCAAAAGTCATTTTACTGTAACAAAAGTGAATGGTGATACTTGACGGTATACATTCAGTATGCATTAGAATTTGTGCTCCAACTTAAGAGGACTGTAGAGATTAATTATATGAGCACAGGTGAATTCAATAGAAATAGATGTCTCAAAACTGGGTACAGCTTTAGTTATTTAACACTTCACTTGCTGGTGTGTTGGTGCCGAACCCTGAATGCATGTAAAATGTAACTATTGTAAGTACTTGAAGTCATGACAGCTGTCTATAAGCATCAGGGACATGTCTATTGGCCAACTTGACCCTTGTTAGAAAACAAAACAAATACAAAAAAGAGAATACTGCAGCCTGGGACTGCCGAGCCGGGTCACTGGAGATTTTCCAGACAAACGCCGCACAGGGGAGGGGAGGGGAGGGGAGGAAGAATAAAAAGGACAGGCTCAGAATCTCATTTTAACAGACCGCACACAATCTGGGCTCCCACAGAACTATCTCTGCCTGACCGCTTTCTATTTATCCCTTATCAGTGTTTACCAACCGCTAGTTTTCTTTCATTCACACTGTGAGGCAGTTCTCTTACTATCAGTCAACAGCTGACACCGTGGAACAGCCTCAAAGGCAAGAGGAAGGGATCAAAACTAAACCAAAGCTGTTTAAACAATACAACAGAGGAAATAAATTCATAAATCCTAATTCTTCCCAACCCACAAGGGTATAAGCAGATCCTTTATAGTTAGGCCAACAAACAAAACCACAGCCAATGAGGTACATTACAATCAAGGTAAATTCTGAAATATATTTAGAAGAAAAAAAAAAGAAAGGCGTTTTTTAAAAATCCCATGTAATAATAATTGGGAACATTTCATAGTCTTGCCCCTGTCGAGCAAATATATGTATTCACTTAAACCTTTTTTTTCCTCTTGTCTTTTATTGTCTTTTGAGGAAAATCCCACCTGATTCAACATGAACATTTTTAGATCATTTTATTGTATGCTACCAACAAGCTTAAAAATATGTGTGACATTATAAGCAGCTCCAAATGTTTTATTAAGATTTTGAAATAAATGCCCGGTTAGAGTGCACTGGTTAGAATCAGTCCACTTGTAAAGCACCAATCAGTAAAAATACAGTTCAAATCTGTTTTCATTTATATAACATAAATTGCCTTTATCTGTAATTATGCACAACTCATTACATATTATAATACTGACTTTATTACTGGCTCAATGTGAATCAATCCAATATCACCTCTTTTAATTTTAGGGACATATTTCCACAGTGACAAACTGTGGATTTTTCACATTTATAAAAGAGCATATTTAAGCAATACTTTAAGACTGCATGTAATTTATATTCACAATAGGAACGCTACCACGTTCAGAGAAATAAATAATAATTTTGAAAGGTACTGTTAACACTGTTTCTTTACATTTTTCTCCAGCAGGACAAACAAACATCACTGTTTTTTTTTTTTCTGGAATACTCTTCAAAACTTAAGTAATTAATTACATTTATCCTTTCACCAGCTGCTCAACAGCAGATGGATCATTTCTGAGACCTTGTTGAATTAAATCCACATAATTCATTTTCCTGGATTAACTAACTGAAAGTTTGAACAGTGAAAAAACAGGTAACACAATGTGTATTTGTCTGAAATGCATTTTATACTTGACAATGTGAAGACCCGACGGCAATTCGCTTAAAATTAAGACAAGCCATTCGTGTTTTTTTTAAAAGAAGGCCAGAAGTTAAATAACTTTAATTTTAGTTGTGTGCTAAATACATGAAAATAAGTACAAACCAAATTTGTCATCACAGTTGTTTAAAGTGTATTTCAGCTATTTGAATGAGTTTGTGAATACAGTTTTGTTGAGCAGCAGGTACCATGGACAGTTCCTGGAGGCAAACAGAGGTTACGTTAATGTGTTGTTTAGCAACTAACTTCCCTGTGCTTTGAAGAGGAGGGTGTGGAGCAGAGAGGAATAATGCCTCTTACTTATCACTGCTTTAGCACACAGCCCTACCACAGACTCTGCTGCTTTTATAATTAAAACAAAGAGTGGAGGTGCAACTTTGTAACTTTGCTCTCCTCATATGTTTTTAATCTCTGTATAACAGGGCAAACTTTTCAAAGGATTACGCAGATGTGTTACACAATACTGTATCATCTGATGTCTTCGGTGGCTCTTTTTCATGTTTATTAAGAGATAAACTGTCATGAGATGATGACAAAACGTATGATCAAATGGAGGCAAACAGGCATTATGACAAGTGGCATTTAATATATTGTACCACTGAGTCGTATCAGTGGGAATTCTTCTAATGTAAAAATGATAGAAAGATTAATTTCCCTCACAAAAATAAAAATAAAAATCACTGGCAGATATAAGAGAGCTATGTTACATTAATAGAAGTTGTATAGAAATACTAAAGTATTTAGCTCATTGCATTTAGATTTTTATGCAGAAAAAAAGAGAAACAATATTCACATTTTAATAATTCATACACTAATCTACTCTTGACTCTCATTTAAAAGGAAATGCTCCTTAAATAAAACAACAACAACAAAAAACAGAGATCAGCTTGAAGATGGGTCATACAAGCAGATTCTGAGCCATTAGTGTGCTCCAACTTACTAGTAAATGATGAACTTTTCCAACCAGCATCCATCCTCTTAAATCAATAGTTGCTCTGGAGACTGTTGAGTGCTTTGACCCCTTACAATTTGGTCAAAGATAAGTCTTGCCCACGTCTAACACAAAGTTCACTTGTGGACCGTGTTACTGTCTCACTACATTTGGCATTAGCATATAGTTTTGTAACTTTGCCACAGTTACGATGCAAATGATAACAGTGTAGTGCTTTGGCCCCGTTGAATTTGGTTAAATCTGAGACTTGCTCTCAGACAATAACACAAAAGCTGATTGGTAGATTTTTTTTTTTTTTTGTCAAACTATGATCACTATTAACATATTTTTGTCAGACTTGTAATACAAATTACAGAAAGCCAGGACAGGATGCAATAAAATACTTGACTGACTGCTCAAACACGTTATTGGAACACAGAGTCAATGTTTAAGTGCATTAGGCTCAGTGGTCTTGTATGTACAGCTGTCACTGTCAAAGCCACAGGCAACCTGACAATGCTTTGTCTCTACACACAATACGAACATGTGCTATTCCTAAGACAAGCTTATACTCTACACAAATGCTGTGAACTTAATCTAGGTAGACAGTATCTCATGCTATCTGGATGATCAAAAATAGGTCATGCCTCTCAAAAAGCAGTTTGAGCCATTTAATCTCCTCTCAAACTGTCTGAAACCTGGACAGAAGCTGCGCTCGCTTTCCAGCAAAGATTTTAAGAACACTGATTTGTATCGGGAAAGCAGTGTTCATGTTCATCTGTGCAACATTTTCTACAACAAACACTCCCTGACACAGTTAAAAACAACTGCCAGCACAATTCTATTTCACATAGTCATGCAAAATCTGGAGTAGGCGAGTTCCGCAGCTGAGTGAAAAATAAAAAATAAAAAAATCTAAGTGTAAATCTAAATAAGTTTCTAACACTTGTGCGTTTCAGCTGCTGCTTGGGATCGCACAGGACAGCATCTAACAGCGTGAGCTAAAAGCCTTGTCGTTCACATTTGCGATACAGCATATCACTGATGACAAATGCTGACCAAACTGACAGTATATTAAATAAAAAGAACTTTGACACCAACCTAGTGCTGTGATCCAAAAAGTTTGATTTTCTCCCAGTCTCTTGATAGCTGAGCTGGTGCTGTGGCTTTGAAAGGTAGTCCCCAGGAATATGACATACTGTGCCTTTGACAGCCTCGAGATAAGCACCTGCGTTCGGGTCCCTTTTTACGTCACACCTCCCCATTCACAGCCCTTCAACATGATGCACATTTGCACATCAACAGCCACCAACCCCCCTCCTCGCTCTACTCCCACATCCGCAAAACACACAAACAGGCACACAAGAAGGCAGATGCGCGCACTGGGCTCTACTCATGCGCGCGTACTCTCACACAGACACACACGCAGGCACCACAGATTTGTGTGCGCTTACTGAGGATGCAGCCTACATGCAGGCAAACACACATGTGGACACATATACACTCACGGTGCACTCACACATGATTTATTCCTTCGGTTTTTTTTAACTCCTTCATCCAGACTTATTCATATATTGATCCTCGTTTTATGTGTTTAAAAAAAACAAAAAACTTTCACTTGGTTTGTCATAAGACCAGGGCATATGCCCTCCCAAGCTCCTCATACATCACTCATCATGCAAATGAGAGGGAATGTCACTCCTCAGCAGCAGATGGCCAGGGATGATAACAATGGCTGAACAGACCAGTTTCAATGTCTGCGACTTTATCGCTACGGCAACAACAAAAATAGATGATATGAAATCCTTGTCTGTTAATTTGATTCTCCTCCTTTTTAGTGTTTGTACCTGTCAGCCTGTTTTGTTTCTCTTTGTCTGAGGTTTTTCTGTCATCAGAAGTCTGCCTATCAGTAAAAGGCACAGACCTGGAAATGATTTTGGGTGACTACGGAAAGCTGCTGCCTAGCAGTTATTCAAGTAATTAGGTGTAATTCCTCCCTGTAGTCCATGTTAGCCTCCTGAGTTAGCTCATGCGTTCGACAGGCCTGGATAGAGACAGGGAAGAATAAAAGAAGAAAGGGGCCCTGAGAAATCACAAATGCAGCTTTTCAAACCACCACCACCACCACCACCACCCCCCCCCAGCCAAAGTGATGTCACCCTGCATCCTGCTGACTCCTGTTCATACAAGCCCCCATAGCAGAGAGTAAACAGTGGAAGCGTTTAGCAAACAGGGCCAGATTACAATGACAAAGGCAACCACACTTCTGGGTGGAGCCTGGGGCGAGGGGGGCAAAAGAGGGGGGTGGGTTGGTGAGGCTCAGGATTTAAAATAAGTGATACCCATGAGGGGGGCCCCCCCTCAAGATCCAAGCCTAGCCCTTCCCCAGCTGATGGTAGGGGCCACCCAAACACGCTTATCTGTCGGTGATCTCCCCCCAGTCCCCGGGGACTGACGTGTGAACACAATATGTAATAATAATGAATTTTCAGTTCTTTTTCCTGTGATTTGTGCATTTGGTTATGCAAGGCTGGGGACTTGAGGATGGAGAATATCATTACTTAAGGTTTGGCAGTTGATCATCACCTTGTTTAATGCCTCATTTGAAAGTCTAATTTCTAACTGTCTTCAAGAGCCAATTCATGGTACACTGTGAAAGAGACATACAAAGAGAGCAGACATGCTCTGTTTTACCCTCTTTTTTTCACAATTTGTACCTGATAATCGTACAAATATATGAAAGTAAAGGATCATCTACGTAAGCATCTCATCAAATGGCATGTTCTCTCATTCCTGATGTAGACAATCTCGCTGTGAGGCCATGGCAAGCTTGTTCTAGGGGATGATTATTTCATGTCCACGACCAGACATCAGCTTTGTTTGAAGAAAATACAAAAAGAATCAACTCGTGTTAAGCAGTCCCGGCAAATTGTGGGAACATATTGAAGACCGCGCAACAACACCATTTACGAAAATGTAACATTTTCTTTTGGCCATAACATCTGTTCAGATCTCGAAAAGAGAGACCTCATTCAGAGCCAACATGCAACATAAACTAGTGTTTTGTCAAGCTATTTCATCAACTGAAAATGTGGGCAAAACTAGAGAGAGCTGATGGAGAAATGAAAGAGGAGTGGGTTGGACAAAATTACATGTCAAACAAGGGTTCACATTTAAAAAGTCCTGCTCATATTTGTAGAAAGTGTTTGATTGCATTTAGAAAGGTATTACAATGGGTCACATCTGTGTCTAAAAGCTTTTTGCATTCTGCTGCAAATTATGTAAGCAAAGTGAAGTGTCACAGCACCCTGTTGTTTTGAGCACTATACCTTCCTCCTGTGAAACCTACACAAATATGTTTAACTGAATTCTTCTAATGTACTGCAGGATCAAAATGTCAGCAGTATAACTTCAACAAACCCCCTCACTCAACACCCCGCCCTGTAATTTCAACAAAGCAACACGACTAATTTTGCGTGGCAGCCCGTACAGCCAAACAACAATGCATAGTCACTGTCCCATTGAATGTGATAGACACGTAGAAATCTATATTGAACTGTGGTTAATTTCGGCTGTAATGCTTCAAGCTCGGTCTAAAATGACACAAATGGTATTTCTTGGTGGTACTGAACCCTCATTGTGCAACCACTTGATGCCGCTTGTTCATCGCCACAAAGTCACATAAAAGGACTGAATTAAATTTTAAATAAATTATTTGCATATGCAAATATGGGTAACCAAACATAAGTACATGTTGTTGATATGGCTCCAGGATGTAGAACTATCTTTATGTTAATGTCAACAGACAGGGAATATTCTTTTGAAAATACAGTGCATTTTTCATGGGGATCATTATCTACACTGCATGTCAGTGTGTCTCAGTTAAAGGAAATGATTAGATTACTTCCCAGCAATCCCCTTTTGGGCGATTTATGTGTGACCGTGGGCAACCTTACAATATGTTTATTCAGTGTCCTTTGAAGAGACTTCAATAAAATTTCAAATGTTTTGTGAACAAATGTAGGTTGTTTTTTTTTTTTTTTTATCTCTTCATTGAACTGATGCCTTTGGAGCTACTGTAGGGCTATGGTTGTATTTGAGTTTGAAAAAGTTTCTCCAAACTTGATAAATCCTTCTCTCGCAGAGCATAAAATACTGTTTTTGATAAGCTAATACAAATTCCTCAGTAGCCAAATTTCTGTTTTTAAAAGAAGAAACAGGTGACCAAACTTTGGCTTTTGAGGTGAAAAAGGGTATAGGTGAGCTTTTATGTCACCTCCAGATGTTTACTGAGACTACATAGGAAGAAATGTTGATTAACATAATTACATTGGCATTAGCATCCATACATCCCGTACATTCAAAATGAAAAGGAGCTTTTTATTATTAATCAGCACCACTTCTTCTTCTTTGCATTTATCTGACTGATGAATTAACCAAAGAGTCAAACTTCAAGGTCTGTAGAGTAGAAAAGCTGCACACGAGATTATAAAATCCAGAAAACATGGTGATTATTAAAACTGCATTCAGTTCAGATTGATTCAGTTTTATTTTATGTTTTTTATGGCATAGCTCACAGGTGTTTTACCGTTGTAAGCTTAAGTCCAAACAATCTAAACGTGACAACCCAAAGAATCCATAATTATCTATGTAAATTATTTACATCAGCAGTTTCAATGAAAAGCCTCATTAATCAGCAATTACTATTTATTTATTTCTTTTTATAGAAATTTTAAAAATGGGGCAAGTAATCAAGCAAACATACTCACATCTATACAGTGCAGTCATAGAAACAAAATAATGGTTATTCCCAAAACCTTGTGAGTTGGGTTTTTAAATATATTTACGTCTATAACTGCAGGTGAAGTATCAGTGGCAACGATCACAACTGGTTCTTACATTTACCACCCTAAACTGGGAGCATCTGATTGCTTACATTTAATAAATCAGCGCTTGATTGGTCAGTCGATGTCTTCTTTTTCAAAGGCCTGTAGACTCACTTTGTTGTGTCATTGAGAGGTTAGGTCCAGATATGAGTGCCCATCTTTTTCACTCAGGCAGGCAGACAATGAAGCAGACACGCCTATAAATGGCGAGATAGGAGCTTGGATGTTCAGCCAAAAACGAGCATCTACACAATGGTAACAGGTGTGTATAATGCATGCTTTGATAATGACCTTGGTGGCTGTAATAGTATGTCTAGACACAACTAACAAGAGGCATTTGTGTCTGGTCTCAGAAGTCTTGGGGGGTGCTCAGTAGCAAGATCCTAAGGATAAGATATTCATTAGAGATTGTTGGTCATTAAAACTAAAGGAAAAATGTGTCCGATGTATGTAGTCTACTAAAAAAAAAAATTTTTTTTCCATAACACTGAAAGAATGAGGTTTCAGAAAAGTTTAGTTTATCACTCAACAAAATATTTGCAGGGCTGTTTGCATAATAAGCTAAAATCATCTTGAGTATTCAGAGATATGCACTTGAATAAATAGAAAAAAAAACTCCATTAATGTGGATGGCTTGCAATTTTTGATTGCGCCAGATACAGGAAGCTTGCTGACATGAACTAAAATGCAAATGCCCTTTGAGCAAAACAAAGAAATTGATTATGAAGTAAGTTTCTACAGCACAAGTAGCTGGCTTTGAGTGATTAATGGGGGTGGGTCATTGATTTCCTTTTGTTTAGATCTTGGTTAACTTTCTGGAGACACAATTATAATTTGTTTCCAAACAATAAATCCAATCTAGCTTGAGCAAATTAAATTTCCCTATGGCCTCTTCTGCGTCATTTTACATCTGAAATGGATTGTTATCAAAAGGCATTGCATGTAAATGTCTGCTGTTTCTGTTTATATTTGTTACATTTTTGATTAGATATTGTTTTTCTCTGCATACTGGAAGGTGAGCACTTCCTAAGATTAGAAAGAGCTGTTTACAGAGATCTGCATGACTTGTCAGCTACAGTGCCAGGGGTTAATCCTCCAGTTCTCTCTTCAGTAGCTGTTTGTCACACATATCAAGATTTCTGATAACAAATCTATCTACATTGTACGAGAGCTGTTGTTTATCTGTTGTCTGAAACATGCTAAAATGCGAAACATGCTCATACAGGAAATTTTGTATTTCCTGTATGAGCACACTTGTATTAGCTTTGCTAAAGGTTGGGGAAATATGCTTGAGATATTGCGGCACAATTTACTTTCAGCATATTTGCAAGTCAAATTGGAGTGTTACCGACTACTTTATTTAAAGGCTTTTGCCATATTCTTCAGCTTTACAACTTTGAAAACTTCCACAGATCCAGACATTTATACTTCCTGATTTCTCGCATCATCTCTCCAAGATAGTGATAATACGATTTCTGTGTTTTTCGCTGTTGAGAAACAAACTGGATTATGAACAGATCACTACATAAACAGCTTTCTAAAAGGAGGCAGCTATTTTAAAAAAGGCTGAAGAAATGCAAAGAGGGATTTAAATTTTAATTTGAATTTATTCCAGCAAGTGAAAGGTTCTTTTGAGAGGGGATTTCAGCAAAGATGATGGTATTTAAAAGTGATAAACAAGCATCTAAACCTCCAGTGGAAAACAGTCATTCTGCTTCTTTCTAGTGTAGGGGAGGAATTGGGCTTGCTATGGTCACATCCAAAAAATAAGAATAAGTAATAGTAGTAATTAAAATGTAAATAAATGAGATCCGTGGAGATATTTCAACTGATTTCGCTCATAAATTGTGCAATTAACATTTTGTCTTGACACACCTTGCGACTCCGGATGTAAAGCTATATGTCCTCAGGTGCAAATTCATGTTCTCTGTGTACTTGGCATAGCGTACTTTTTACTGTATTGGATGCTTAAAAAATCGTTCACACTTATCACATGAAATTTAAATCCTGTGCCTCAACATGACAGAGGAACACCAGGCAAAGTTCAAATATAAATGCCTTACAAATTAGAATTTGCTTTTAATTAAGGATTGTGGCTGTGCAGTTTGAGGCAGTATCTGAAAAAAATCTAGGGCTATTTTTTTCTTCTTCTTCTTCTTTTTTTGGTGAATGACTCACTCTGGGCAGTGACATATCACATTTGGGTGACAAAGAATGATTAACCAAGGCTGTCATCTATTATATATATAATATATGGATTATAATGCTGTGACTGGATTTCAAGTGTTTCTATTCTCTACCGGATGACCACTAAACTTAAGCAGAGAAACCTATGCCACACAAGAAAGACAAAGAGTTACATCATTTTGTTGAAGAGTTAATCCGATCACGGACAGTGTGTGTGCATTTGCTATCTTCGGAAAATGCCAGCAAAGGCGCTAAGTAAACCTATTTTACAAGACTCCCTCACAAGGATACAGTGCCAGTATCGGGATAAAATTTCACACAGCGGCATGGCTCAGTCACATAACCTAAGCAGGCTTAGGAAAAATGGAACACTACAAAGTATTGCACTTTCTTCTTCTCGTATGTCTGTTGCAGAATACAAAATGCTCAGATGTATGATGTGAGTTTGAGCATGAAAGCCAAAGAGAACTAATGGCTGAATAGCATGTAGATACTGTTGTTAATGCTCCGAGTTGTTTAAAATGGTAGATTATGGAAGTGTGCACCTGGCATTCTGCAGGCTAGCCTGGCAACACTCCTCCCTTATAATTATAATGAACACACTGTAATTCAGGGTTGAGGCTGAAATACGAATGATGTCCTCTGAGACAGCTTGTTTTAATGGTTATGCAGAAGAGTTCCTAGAAGTGCAGATGGCAGATGCAGTGCCTTTGAAGCTATTTACAGATTGTACACTACAAGGTATGGAAAGACCCATAGTGTGAAGCCATATTGCTTTTTTTGTGCTCCTCAATTAGATATTGTGTTGGCTCTGCACTAATAAAACACTAATAAAAGCTTAAGATGTGATTTTGAATTTTTAGAGCAATAGTGACAGAGCACGTTAGAAATCCTGTCTGTAAAAGCTTGGTAATGGCTGCACGGCCTGTGTGTTTCTTTCAAATTCTTAGTTTGACCACATAGGGGTGCATTTGCTCAAAACGTGGGTCCTCGTGCAGTCCTTCATTACAGAGTTTTGGAAAGCTGGTATCTATTTTTTATGTTTTGGGCAGATGAAACTCCATAATACTGCAAGTAAACACTCAGTGTATGGGAGGTAATATGCTGCAATCAAGATAAGAGAAACCAAATGAGCCCATATGAACACTTCTGCTGTCCATTTATATACTTTAACCAGGGAAAAAAACTGTAAGAATATTGTCCACGTTTACAATTTTAACACAGAAAAATACTGCCTATTTTAAAGTAAAATGTCAGTACCTGTTTGCATTGAAAATATTCAACCAGTGTATTTTTTTCCCCCATGTACCCCATATTTAATGTATCTCCCTCCCTGGCACAGTCCCAACCGTTTATAAAAGAGTGTGGAGCTTTTGAATCAGTCCACTGCTGTGATACAAGAGCAGGTATTGAAACAACAAAAATGTTAACTCCAAGAAAAAGTTTTGCCGCATTAAAGTCACACAGGAGCCGCATTAGCATGTGAAAAGAATAAACAGGAGCATTCTCAGTTACACACTCCACCTGGCTGCTAACCAACGTCCTTGTCAGAAGTCCACCCACCGCACTGGCTAACACTGAAAGACCTCCTGGGGACCGCAGTGACCATTCACTCGGTTCTCTCTTTTTCCCATGCACCTGTGACTGTTTTTGTGTTTGCTATTTTTTGCTTTGTCTTTTTCTGGCAACACTGTATCATCGGAGACACACTTTCCCTCAAAAGGAATTCTCTTGCCCAACAATGTGGTTTGTTTGTTCACCGGATATGGCAGGCCAGAGAGTCAAATGAAAAAAAAAACACACAGAAAAAACAAGTCACCGCAGTAATAATTAAAATTGCCACAAGAAAAACAAGTGAATAGACACATTAGTATGAATAGATGTGAAATAAGAAAATAGTGTACTTTTACCAACTGGTTTCTTGCCGAGTTGGGGGGCTTCACAGGTGCAGTTGGAAAGGCTCTTCTCCTTACTCTCCTCGGACGGCTCATCCGGCTTCTCCATGGTCCTGGACCTTAGAGAGCTGCTTTTCCATTTTCCAAAGGACTTTGCCACAATCGCTTTGTCCGCTCCTTTCATTGTTTTCTGTAAAACACATTTACAGCATGACTTCCCAGGTTTATCCCTCTTGTGAGCCATCTGCCCCCTTTTTTGGCTCTCAATAAACCTGGGCTCATCTTTTCCAAACCCAAAGTAAGAGAGAATTAGGGCATTGTGTGCATATGCATTCTCTTAAGCATTCCAGAAAATTTCCTGATTGCCCTGGCATCTTTTGTAGAGAGAGCGCTTGGACATTGTTTTTCTCCTGACATTTTGCAATCCTGTGTGGAGAGAGTCGTACTGATTGAAACAGTATAAAACAATACTTTGCAAAGTACCCACACAGTAAACAGTAGATGGAAACTGAAAAAAAACAAACAAACATGTTTTCATATTTAATCCAACTTAAAGGAAATAAAAATAGCACATTATGCCCTAATTGAGTGCTGTACAGTCCACAAATACTATTACAAGGCCGATCAGGATTAGCAGTGGAACATACCTAGTTATCTATTTCTGAGTGCCAAGACTGCTAGCAGTGGGCAACTAAATTTCAAAAGCTGGCAAATCCAGTTGTCTCCTAAATACAGAAAGTACTTAAATCCAGAGCTAACAGAAGAAAAAGACGGATAAAGGGTGCTCTGCATATCACCGAAAAGCTTGTGCACTTTTCAGAATCACTGGCTAGGTTAAACAAATATGCTAAGTAGAGATCAAAACAATCCTTTGATCTGCAGCCTAGTTTCCAGAGGAATGGCTTGGCTGTTGTTGTAAATAACTTGTATAAATCTATATACCATTTGCCTTCAGGTAATATCAAAAGTGCCAGGGATTCACAGGCAAATACCTTGTGGTTAGGAAATAGATCAGATAAAAGCATATAAATATTTCAGCAACACTGCACTCTGTCATTTCCTGTATTACAGCAGAGCTTTTTTAACCCCATATGATCGTGTTACTTATTTTGTTCTATCACAGAGAAATGAGCGAGAAAAAAACTGCATACAAAAATGACTTTCTCCCCTTTCTATTTGATAGTTTTTAAAAAATGTTCCTACCTTCAGCATGCCATTCAGGTCAAACACAGTGTAAAACATTGTGCTAAACTTCATACAAAAGAGGCTTGAAGAATCAGAATGCAGAAGCTATGCAACTTGCTGACTAACTTTGCCCTGTGTTTTGATCGAGCACACAAAGAAAAACGCTGTCCATTCAAAACAGACAGCATAACTCTTTTCAGAGAGGGGGGACCGTGAACAAACGAGGCCATGTCCTGTGCTGCAGTCAGTTTCCCATCAGGCCTGCACAGTGCACGGTGAGGGCCACAGGGACTGGGACCGGCTGACACCACACTCACAGCCAACAGAACAACTTTTGTGCACACTATCCTCCTCTGGAGATTTTTTTTTTTTTTCTGTCACCCAAAAATTGGACAACCAGGCTTTTTGGTTTACAGCTTGCTCTACCTCAC
>VURO01006893.1:30519-46523 GCA_015108175.1 Pelvicachromis taeniatus
ATTTAAAAAGCGAAAGAATGTCTCTCAAAAAATTGTATTTCAAGATTATATTCTTTAAAGAATGCTAAATAATTGTCATAAAAAAAAACTCTAGTAGATTTAGTCATTTACATTAAAAACATGTTTACACAGATGCTACAAGACACACATATAATTCATTAATTGTTTTAATAAGTGGGTGAACAGAAATTCTGACGCTATTCGACTTATTCAGACTTACTATTTGTGAGCAGACAAATTTCACCAGAGCTCTTTTAAGCGGCGCTCTTACCAGCGTAACTAGATTGGTTGAATAAAAACTGAGAAAAATGGAGCAAGGCTTAAAACATTTTTAATTGCTGGTAGCATGAATAAAGCAACCAGGTAGGGGGCACTTAAACACCAAGTTAAACTAGCCAGCACAGCGGGTAACGTTCACAGACTGAGATGCTTGGTTAACTGATGTACTATCAAAAGTAGGTTTGGAAGGTAACAGACAACGAGTTAAGAGGTAAGAATGCTTTAAATGGCCTGTGCTGAAACTGCCATGCTTTTTCTGGGGAGGTGGTGAGAAAAACATCATGCACAAGCATGAAGAACCCTGGACTTATAATGTAGCCTACATGTTCTATTAAAAAAAAGAGAAAAAGTGGACTGTTGTATAAATTGTATATATAATGAGAATATAATTGTATGAATATCACTGAAGCCCTGTATTATCATTATTATGATCATTATTGTTATTATTATTATTATTATTGGAAATAGTGCAAAGACAACAATTTTAATGAAGTTGGAAGTTTTCAGCCATAAGGACAACGCTGGAAAAGTTGTCTAATGTTAAACAAAATGAACCTTGGGGTCATCTCTTAACTAATTAGATTAATTAACATGTGTCTCAGTATTTTTTAAAACAAAACATTATAGAGCGCGTGGGTTTTTCTGTAGTTCGCATGGTGAGATATATAGCTATTTCAGCAGATAGTTCAATTTAAAAATTATTTTTGAGGGTATTATTATGTAAGGTATGTCATGTCGTTAAAATGTTTAGATAATCTGAAGAAAACTTTGCATACAAGGGTCACTGATCTTTGAGCCCTGAGATAGCTGCTTTGAAAATGGACATTGTTTTGTAGAGGAGCTCAGTCAAGAGCTCAAAAACACTGAAGACAGAAAGCACAGTTAGTCCCTGCATCCACAAAGAACAAACAAACATATAAACAACACGTACGTGGGTTAACTCACATATGTGAAGGCACCATTAATGCTGTATGTCTTTTTCAGGGAAGGCCTTGCTAATTTCAGCAAAACAATGTCCATCTAACCTTCTGCACACTGTACAAAACGTGGTGCCGTGGTAATTAATTCAGGCTGCTAAACTAGCACATCTGACCCTCACTGAAAGAAACATTATAAAATGAAAAATATAACGGAGAAAGCCCTGAACTGTTGAGCTGCTGAAATGCTGCAAGTACAGGAAAACATTTTTGCTTTAAAGACTACAGCAGTTGGTCTCCTCATTTGCCAAACACATTCTTGTTAAAAGGAGAGATGATGCAACCCAGCAGTAAACATGCCCCTGTCCATGCTCTCTTTTTTAAGGGTTTGTCTTTGTACGCTTATGGTGTACTTTCTGTTGTCTTTGTACTATTTTTAATCAAATAAAAGGTTTAAATGATTTGAAAAAGATCGGACTTGGTAATTTTATCCACATTTTAAACAGAATCCCAACTTTTTGGAAATGGTATTATACTTGCTGTAGCACTAAAACACTAAAATGTCCCATTCAAAAACACGTTTCTTGAATAATTTTTAAAATAAGGCTCTTATTGTGAATTATATTTAAAGGATTATGTATTTTAGATTTGCCGTGTAAACATTTTATGTGCTTTGTGAGTTTGACTTAACAATTCTTAGGAAGGTTGCTGTTTTTATAAACTGTAAATAGCCACTTAAATGCCTACCAAGAATCACGTTTTATGAAAATCATGCAGGCGTGAGTCTTTTGAAAGGAAATATCCCATAATTTCATCGCTACAACCTATTTTTACACCTGATGAGACTTTTTAACCCTAAAAACTTCCCTTAGGTGTCTGGAGGATATCACAGGAGTTGTATCTACCTCCTCTAGAGTCCTGGAAAAGCAATTTTGAGAGAGAACAGAATGTACCATATTCTTGACCCGTCTGCCTCAGATGCTTGCTGTATATGGAACTGAATACTGGACGTGAATTGTATCATTCTCTGTGTCAACTTGTTAGATGGCAGTTGCTGTAGTGGAGTGGTGAGAGCGGCACATATGCATTATAGGAGAAAATTGTGAAATGACAGATTCCGGGTGTGATACTGAGGGAATGACTAACTAATAGGAGGGGTGCTCCAGGCTGTTAGCTTTGAAAAGCAGTTTGCACATTACTTTATCTTGTCAATCAGATTCCTGGAATGGAAGAGGTGACTGATAACTTGAATTAATTATTTTCTTATTGCATGCATGTGTTAATTCATGTTAATTTATGTCCCTTACCGGCCCAAGCCAGAATATCCAGAGTAAAGCGCCACCTCTGGCACCCAGATCACCACACCACTCTCTTTGCATATATTTATATCAAATGAAAGACTTTTTTTTTTTTAATCCTGTTGGAACAAGGACTCACTGCCAAATTTGATTTTTAAATGTACTTTTAAGCTTTTCATGGTTTCTGCTTGCATTTTTTCATAACAACTGAACAACATGGTGCAGTATTTATGGCTATGATGGGATTTGAAAGTTACAGATTATTTTTTTCTAAGCAAATCTTACACCTTCTTTTCTTAAAGAACACTTAAATAATACATCTAAGGTCAACACCGAGAAGGCATACTGCGTACATTCTCTTTATCCGTAATTTAATTTATTTAAAAAATGCAGTTTAGCCCAAAAACGGAAGGTTTACATTAATAAATCTGGCTTCTTGACTGCATCGGATCGCAAACATGAGCGGCAGCCATTCTGTATAATGCACAGAGCATACTTTAAACAATTGCTTTTCATTAAACATCTTTAAACATTCTGACAAATTTAACTTCCCATGAACACAGAGGATAAGAGGAAAAACATTTCTCTGATGAGAACAGAAACAGCAAGAAGTTCTAACAAGGAAAAGCCTGCCAGGTGGCGAACTGGCTGCACCAACAGAACGCACAATCTGTCTGCTTCTCCTTCCAAACCATTGACAGCTGCCATCACCAGCCTTGCACACTCGCACTCAGTGGCTCCTCAGCTCCCTGCCCATCCCTCTTTAGTGTTTCCTGCTAACCTCAGAGACAGGGTCACCTGGCCCCCTAGTTGCCCGTCTGTGGGGCCCTGCTGGCCCCCTGGAGACTGGCCTGCGTGGGGATGCATGGCTAACAGAGGTCTAGTAAATCCTCTTTAATATGCAAACCAAGGGGCTATTCCTTTGACCCAAGACCATAGCTTTTCTAACAGTGAAATCCAAAAATATTCAAGTGATGTACAACGATGAGATTCGATGAACCGTTTTTGATCTGCTGGCTGTTTGATATTAAGCCTTATCACAGACAAACAACAACATATTCAGGCTGTCTTCAGTCAGGTAGGATATTCCAGTTTAATCAGAGTCATGTGTCGCGTGATGGAAGCAGATTAACTTCCCTTTCACATAATTAAAAAAAACCCAACAACTTACAGTTAAATTATTTGTCAAATTGGAGCAGCAGTTTTGCACTGAGCAAAACCTAAGCACACAGATGCACAGAGGCTAAAGTGAAGAGTGTTCCACAAAGCTAGCATTGCAACTGGGCTAAAAATAAAACCTGGCAAAGTTATTCTGATCCCTTATTGGTCCCATAGTTTGATTTCACATTTAGCATTTGCATTCCCCTCCGCATAAACATTTCATTCTTCCCCTCCTGCAGTACAATGAGACTTGAGTGACTTTGGCAGCAGATTTTGGATCGGTGCTCCTGAATCCACCAGTGTATGTTATCAGCAGGTAAACAAGCTTTCGAACAAAGCCATAATGGAACTGCAAGCGGCATAAAGAGGCTCATCTCAAAAGCTATACAGCCCATCAAAGCTGGTGTCATTTCCTCAACACTGCACTGCAGCTGGAAAATGCATGGCTGTTAGCTACAGTTTAAATCGCCTGTCTATTTTCAGACACTTCAGAACTATTTGTATTGATTATTTACTTGTCAGTAAGCAGCCAGATTACCAAAATAAGACAACAGATTTTAATGTTTACTGGATTCTTTTCCGTTTTTGTTTTGTGGTAGGAAATCAAAAACTGTGTCATGCACTAAATTAAAGGGATTTGCACTATAGGGTATTTGAATAATTATTTTCTACTGAAAATGAAATAGTTCTATCTATATTTGGAGGGATTACTGATGGCATTGAACTTAATGTGAAAATAATTTGCCCTTTAAATACATAGTTAAGCTATATCCTACACTTTCTGCTCACCAGATGCAATCTTGTTAACCACACGCCTGGATGCTTGTCACCAAACTTTCCACATATTTGCCTTTTGGGTACAGCTCCGATGCACAACTAAACCTACGCACTCTCCTCCCAGTGAGTGGAGAAGCCTCAAAGCGTTCCTTTCACATGCTGCATTATCTCTATAGCGGTAATTATCCATAAAACTATGCCATCAGATGGTTATGATTTCCAATATGAACCCAATAAATGTGTTTAAATTTTGAATTATCATATTTATGTAGATATGTGTTACTAATAGTGATTATGTTCGTCATGTGGGTAGAAAATCAACCATCCTTATATTCTCACATACTCACATATTTCTCAGACATTTCATCACACATTTAATCTGCCCCTGTCTAAGATTTTCTACTGAACCTGTAGTCAAGGCAGCGAGAGGACAATAACGGATGAGATTATGAAGCATGTCTGTTAAAGCATGTCTGTTTGATCATCATTCTGTTTAGGTGAAGTTCTCTACTTGGTCTCTTCAGTCCCTGACAGCAGATATATAACCTAATCTCTTTCCCTAACCCTTTTCTTAGGCATGAATGGGGTGGAAATGTGATGGCATTAAGTCGATTTACTCCTTGGTTTGCAGTTTCAGCCTTAATGCCTCTTGGCTCTTCTTCAACACACTCGTTCCATTTAGATTTCTAAAATATAAATGTTACGTTAAGGCTTTCCTATTTATTTTCATTTATCCATCATTTGAAGTTCATGCATATATTTACTCTACAAATAATGCTTGTTTATTTGCAGCAGCATCTATCTAGTATAGTGTCAGAGATATTGGAAAATCAAATACAACTAGTGTATTATCTTCAAATACAGAATATATCAGCGACAAAGCGCAAGATCTCAGACTGTAAGACATTATTTGTGAGTCGTCTTTGACATCATTTTGATATTTCACATTTACTCATCTAAACCTTAATTTAGTGCCTGTGGCATATGTTGACATGCAAAGAAAGGCATTTATAATGTGTCTTTGACTTTCAGCTGATGGCATTAGAGCGCTGCATTAATATACCTGTCCGTACACAATTACCTAAGTATATTTGTAATAAATCTACTGAGTGCTTCTGCATATAAACAAGTTTATTACTTTTTGCCTTTTTCAGGCTAGTTATAAACGAAATACAATTTCAGCATGCGCATGAAAAGCTATAGTCTATAAGTATGCCGTAATGTTTTGCAAGGGGACCGTTTTCCTAGTGTTCTTGACAATGTTCAGTAATACAGTAACCCAGTTTCAGTGCTTAGTAACAAAGATGCGAAAGAAATATTAAGTCTTGCAATTTAATTTTTCTTAAATAACCAAGTGCAAGTTGGAAGAGATTTTTTTCTCATTGTTATACCTCTCGATTAAAATAGGAATTCCAGAAGGAACTGCCTGATTAACTCAGACTACAGTAATTGTCATTTAAATCATTTTATTATGAAATCAGATTTTTATATTTAATCAAATTAATTTTAAATTACCTGGGTGATCATATATATATATATGTGTGTGTGTGTGTGTGTGTGTGTGTATAAATAAGATGTAGTCTATGTAATTTTTGCTAATTGTGATTTCAGTAAACCTCATAATGTATGTGTGTGTGTGTGTTGAAGATATAGATATATAAATTAAACTGGTGAAATAAAACTAAATACAGATACTACACTATGACTTACTAAGCATACAGCCAAATTTAAGATTCATTACTAAAGATAAGAACTTAAAAATGTTACGAAAAAAAGTCATGAGACTAGACTAGCTTGAGACTACACATGGCAGTGTTAAATCCCATTCAGCCTGATGAGAGTGACTCCCAGCAGCACTGAGCTCAGTGGGGGGTTGTAAACATTTACACTAAGAGCCTGTCCAGTGCACATGGTTGGTGCTTGCCAGGCACCTCGGTATCGAATGTTGTGTTGCATATTTTGTCATTCAGGCCTGTCCCGAAATTGTAGGAATCACACCATCAATTTATGAAGGAGCCATCCAAATGTGACAACAGGCTTATGCTAAATGGAGAAAATAGAGCTAAACATTGTTAAAACACCCCTAGACCCACATGGTAGAGAGTGCTCGGCAGAGAGCTGCTATGCTCCCCGCTGTGAACTGGGAAAGTGATGTTGGTGGGCTTCCTTCTCCATGAGGGCCGCATCGTTCTTGGGCCCCGATTTGAAGCCTTTTTGAAGTCTGTTTCCTGCAGCACTGTGCCAACATTAATGTTTCCACAAAAGCAAAAATGCTAAATCAAATGAATACACTATACTATGCTATTCCACATTGACTCCTGAATTTCCCCCAGGAAAATGTTAAAAATCATCATTATAGGTGCCATTTACTATATATGCCTTAAAAGCTTCTGCTGTTTTTGCTTCATACAAAATGGTTAGAATGATGTCTCGGTGAAAAATAATAATGTCTGCTTTTTTTTTACCCCCCATGAAACATAAAAACATCTCACCTGTAATACTAATGTGCACATAAGTATTTGTTACATTTTTGCATTAGAGGAAAGAATAAAAAGGAAAGAAAAAAAAAACAATTGAATCCATTTGGGATCAGTCCTTTATTGTTTCAAAACTCTAGCTTTTACAATACAGTAATTTATTGTTACATGTGATTTGATGGGTAATATACAATGTCTCCCGATAATGAAACACAGTCACAAAGTATTCCTTTCTACATATCAATATTCTATGATAGTGAGAAGTTTGTGCTGATATATTTACTTAGTTCTGACAGCTCAATTAACTTCCCTTTTCAAATCAACAAAAGCCTTGTTTTGAAAGTGCATTTCAAGGATTGCAAAGACGACTGTTTCCATTAGTCAGTCATAATGTACATGTCAGTATTGACACAGGGCCATACTGCTTTGTGAGTAACAAACAGCATTAACTACATTTCCAACTACAACATTTATCTGGATAAGTAAATCAAAGAAAATATATCAATATGCATGCCATGAACATTCCTCCATAAACATTTATAATAAATGTATATTTTTCATTTAATTATGCTGATAATGACAGTATTTTCCACAAAAGGACAAATGCTGATAATGAAAATTAATATTGAACATCCAAATTTCGTTTAATTTTACACACAGGTCAGATGGCATTGTGCCACAGTGTTTAGGGCATTGCCCTAATAAGGTTAATAGCATTTGGTCCACAATAACAAATCTGGGTTTAAAAGAAAACAAAAAAGTGATAGCAGGTGGGATTGTAAAATAAAATGCAAAACAATATGATGGCGATCTTAATTCTTTCCATTTTTAAGGTCATTCAATTTTCAAGTTATGAGTTATGATGTGATGTTTCTGTTCAAAAATTAAACTATATAAATATACATTTTAGCTCATTACTTGGCTATTATACTTTTCTATTCCATGGAACAGCTTTCACTCTGTAGAACTTGGTTCCTAAAGGAACCTTGAATCTGTTCTGGGCCTGAAAAAAGAGGAAGAGAAGGAGAGAGCGATTATTACAAGAAACAAAGAAGGTTCAAACTTTTTACTTAATTGTAAGAACATTACTGACACGACTTAAGTCGCACTACCGGATAAAAGAAAAAAAAAAATCCAACTCTGTTTACCAAAAATAAATTAAAAAAAAAAAGCTTTTTAAACACAGGCCTACAGTTTGAACTGTAAGTAAAACGGGGTTAACCATTAATCGAATATGTAAACTGAAAGTATTTTAAGTACTTAAGTACCTTTTTTGCCTGGCAATACTCTTTCTCCATCACCTTTCCAAGTACCCATGGCCGTCTTGAGGTCCCTGATGCTAAACAAGAAAACATATCATGTTGTTAAATACACTTAAGAAAATGCCCACAAATTCTTCTATGTGTAAAATAAAGCTCACAGAGCATCAGTAGCAAGAACAAAGATTAAACTCAATTTTATTTTAGTACCCATGTTGACACAGCACACAAAGCTCTCGTGTCATAATTATATATATTAACAGACAACAACCAGTGGTGCCTTTTTATTTTATTATAAAAAAAAATAAAAACAACTGTGTAAAATAAATTCCAGTGATATAACCCTAACTCAAAAGGGTTTGGTGAAGCTGACCTGGTTTGAGGTCCAGTGCAGTAAGAGACTCAGAGTGGAGGAAGTAGAGGGTGGGACCAACTGTAAAGAGCACGTAGTTGTCATGCCTTTCATCCAAGATGATTAGAACCAAATCGCCTACCTGGAAACTGAAACATAAAAAGACAAATAAAGAGACCAAATGATGATGAAACCGAAGAGCAAAATGAAAACACAAAAGAAAATACATTAACGGTAATCACATGTGTATAATTATACTGTACATAATAATGACAGAAAAAAACCCCCACATAAGCAAGGACATGTTAAGGCCCTGTGTGTTTTTGATTTTTTTAAATTCACTTACTCTCTGATGGCGATTTTGTCTGAATGCCGTGATGACACAGACGACATGCTCTGAGACATCTACACAGAAAAGGAGAAGGGCAACATTATTCATGCTATCAAAGCAGAATTAATAATATTAACAAAAACTGACTTTCACTGGAGATTATTATATCATTTGTCTAAGTGACATAGGCTTTGAACTCTTACACTTTTACCAACTGACAGAATTACATTATAATCTAAACTATACCATTCTTTTTGAGTTATGCAATATCAGCATGGACTAAATCTTTTCACACCAGAAAAGTACATTTTTGACATTTGTATTAGTATACACATTTGTGCATCACTAAAATTCACCCCCTTGTACATTTCAATGATCCTCTTCCTAAAGACTCATTTTTATTCACTGAGCTCGTTGGCCTCCTGGGTCAGGATTTAACTCTTTGATGCTAGTGCCACCTGGTGGAGAAATTGTTTCATAGCCCATAATGAAAATGATTCACTGACCAGTCTTTGACTGAGACGCTTGTTTTCTTCTTCCTTCATGTGCAAAGTCTGCAACATATATTAAATGAATTAGTCAGACATGCCTACACGAACAAACTTTTAACCAATCAGATACAATGATAAAGATGCAGCATGTCTATTTACCCTCTCAAGTAAGATTATCCGCTGTTTCTCTTCTGACATCGTAGTATCACTACAAAAAAAAAAAAAGAAACAAAAATTAACTTGATGCAGTATACAGAAGGTAAAATTATCAGTGTTAAATCGTAACAATTTTTGACTTGTGACCACTTGGCGCTTCTCAATATTAAGAATCATAAAAAGTAAATAATTGTTTTAAACTTAGACTCTCTGATCCTAGCCTGCCTTCCTTGGACTGTCAAATGTCTCCCTCTGTTCGTCCACTTTTGGCTAGTTTATACTGTGGGCTCTCGAAACGGTTCTTCCACAACACAAAAGTCTGTTTCTCTGGCTCACAATCAATTTGCTGGCATCTAAACAAAACTCACTGTTTATGAAGAAAACCATTTTAGGTTTCACTATGGATTTGTTCGAGATTAACATGCTGGCGCAATAAAAATCCAAGTACTGCAGCACTGTGAATGCACAGAAATGAACAAACTCAGATTCTCGTTGTTTACTTTTCCATCTTCAACTGTAATTAAGATCTTAATCCAAGGTGCAGTCAAAGAGATCCCACTACCCAACATATAAAAAGGCAAAAACTGTCCACTATTTCCATTAGGGTCTTCTTGTGAAGCTCTACGTTGTTCCTGCGCTCCTGCACCTGTAGGGATTTTTCATTGTAGGAGCTGCTCTGACCAACTGCACCCGACAATATGGGATGATTTTACTGTGTACATTATTGTGAATACTGTCATTCCCCTGACTTCATGGACTTTTTTGAGTTTAGAGATTGCAGATTCATCCACTGAAGACTGTCACTGAAGCCCCAGCTCTCATCAACAGTAATGAGCCTTGTGAGGTTTGGGTCAGTTTGATGCAGAAGTTACTGTCTGCTTTCAAAGCAAATTTGAGCTCAACCGTGAAATAAAATATGCACACACAAAAATGGCGAGAACAGACATTCAGGGAGCAATCTCAGTGAAGCAGGAGCTGCGAACTACACACAGAGATGACCTTGAAGGGGATATACTGTTAAAATTTAAACCAGTGATGGTTTAAATTTGAACACATTACATTACATTGTGCATTACAGATTCCACAACAAATATTACGTATAGAGTAACCAAGATTGTGTGCATTCCTTTTACACTGACCTCTCTATGAACTGTAAAATATATTGTGGCTTCAACAGCATGCATAGGTGAACAGGTTTCTTACATATTTTGCCAATATTGTTTGGAATATAAAGTGTGGAGTAAGGATAAACACATTGACAGGCCAAATGCAGCCCCACATAGGTGTTAACCAGGTTAGGTTAGGAAAGGATAACCGGTTAGGATACGCATCTAAGCACCATGTATGCTGCTCTGATTTTTCTTTCCCCAGGAAGAGTAATAGTGTCGGGCACATAATCACAAGGATGTACTTCAGACTCTAAACACAATGTTTATTTTAGAGTAGATGCTTACTGGACGGTCACCATGCTGGCTTCCACTGCTGAATCAACATGTTCGTCATCTCGAATGGCTGCCACAGAGGCCAATCTGTCAGTTTCAGCAAGGAGCTCAGAAGAACAAGCCCCAGCAACGGGCAAAGCTCTAGCTGCTGCTGCTGCCGCCCCGGCTTCTGAGGCATCTTGAGCTGAGGGGTTAGGGTTGAAGAAGGCAGAGGAGACCAGTGCAGTGCTGCGCAAGCGGTTGAGCTCCTCTTCCAACTGTTTCTTTTCCTGCATCACACTAGCCCGGTCCTCAGACAGTTTCTCTATCAGAGCTGGAATAAAAGTATAAATAAAAACCACTGACAAACACAAATGAACATTATTTTGACAAAAGCCTAAAAATGAATATTATGGCAGTGAGAACAAGAGAACATGACAAGTGATGAATATTGATGAGGCGCCACCATCATGTTTCATTTCCAAAACTGTAAGAAAAAAAAAAGTTCAATGTAGACAGTACACACTCACCTTTATCTTTCTCCTGCTGCTGGGTAACTTTATGCAACTTCTCTGTGAGATCACTGATGATCTGCTCCTTTTTCATCTTCTCTCGAGTTAGAACTGTGTTGAAATTTGTCTGGACAAAAGGATTATTAATAATAATTATTATAATTTACAAATTTTTAACAAGCTTAACAACCATTTTGGTGAGATCAGAGCATTTATATCAAAGCACAAATTATTTCCTTTTAATTGCCAATTTCTGAGGACACAGATCAGCATGCAGCCATGGGAGTTACAGTTGTTTTGTTAGCTTTTACTCTAGTATTTTGATATTTTTGTATTGTACATCCATGTATTACACCAGACAATAAATAACAAAAGAAGTCAAATTGTGCTCCTAACAATTCGGTTTGTTGCAAGTCTTATCAGGTTCAACTACAAATGAAGGTTTAGCAAAGTGAGGTGAGATGTCTTAATTTTTTCTTCATAAACAGTAAATGAAATACAAAATCTATAGAACAGTAAAAAAAATGTCTGTCCACATATGAAGCGATTTGCTCATCATCTATAGCATTGTAGCTAGTTGTCACCTCTAGTCCCTAAAGGAAAATCCAGACTTTGGTTCCCTGGGTAATCCTGAAAAACATTTTATAACCTCTAATATGTAAACAGTGTCATTCATTCAGTTGCCAATTTATTAGTCAAAAAAAGAGGCACAAAAAACTAAAGGTAGGTTTTAAAAAAAAAATAGTCTGTACTCAAGAGTTAGAAGGTCAACACAAAAACTTTTGATGGCATGTTGAAGGCTGTCTATAAGGTGGATGAACTGTATTTAAAAAATTTCACACCACCATAACACTATACTGACAAGCACTTTTTCTACTGGTAATATTTCTCCATGGCAGCCTGCCATGCTAAAATTTCTGCCGCCAAACAAGAAGCGTTGTGAATATATAAAGAAATTGGGTCACTGTTCATCGCTTGTAGCTGACAGCTGGCCACTATAATGGTCAGGCTAAGGTTCACTGGTAACCCTCTTATACATCCCCCGCACTATAATGTTAGTCAGTGGTATCCTTTGCTCCCACTGTTTGCAGCAGTAATTGCTCTCCTCAAAACTGACAGTAGTTTAAATAGGTATCCACCCCTCTTTGCACAGCTAAAGGTTATTTAGCCTGCCAGTGCTGCAAGTCTCTGGCAATCATACTGCTGCCAGTTTCTTCCTGTGTGTATGCCGCTTTTGGTCCAAGCTGAGTTAGTTTAGGTCTTATCCCTTTCACAAACAGCTTTTTTCATTTACAACACACTAAATGAAGATGACCACCGCTAATTGCATTCACTCTCCTATGGCCAAGGAAGCATGCTACTACTATTCCCATTCATCAACATACACAGAGTCTATGGACAGGTTTGCAGATCGTTTTCTACATGTTATAGCTGTTTGCTGTCACCTGGGGGCAGTGTCACAAACAAACAGTCTGTGGGCTACTCTTGGTAATGCTGTTGTTGGTCTTCAGCCAACTATAAAGAGGAGCAAAGTTAGAAAATATAAGAGAGCTGAATTGAAACAGCGTGTTACATAAATTCTACTGTGTCCACTGCAGCGACTGTCTCTCCATGTTTTTGATGATCTTTGATGTTTTAGGTTTTTTTCCACAGTTCCCCCGTTCATTATGAACTCTGTTGCTCACTTTCCTGTTCCAGCCTGCTTTTCAACTAGCGGTCATTCAACCTATGCACAGCATCATCCACGTTCACTCACGTGCTGTTGGGTTTTTTGGAAGACTGCACACAAGTATGTTAGCATAGGTTGCACACCCCCCTGTGTAGGCAAATATCAACAAAAGCAGAGCCATAAAATAAGCTTAAGAAGAGCACAAATACAAACCTGCTGCTCTGCAATAAGTGATGTTTTAATGTTCTGTATCTCCTCATTCTTCTTTTTCTCCATGAGCTCCATCTGTGCCTGCAGAGAGGCCCTTTCCTGTTGTAGACGCTCTTGTAGTGCTGAGTCTAGAGACAGAGGTGCTCCGGCATCTGCACGCCCATCAGCATGCAGTGACAACCCTTCATCACTGAAAGGCACATAGTAAACAAGGTTATCAACTTAAACTACTTAAAACTATCCATGAATAACACCTTAACTGAAATAAATATAGATAGCAGAAATCTGCCGATATTACACTGTATCATTATACTGTTCCAAACTTTTTACATCTTAAAATCTGAAGAAGAAAAAAAACCCAACTCATATAATAATAATAACAAAATTAACATTATAATTAATACTTAAAGGAATGTTAAACTAATCTGAACACAGAAAACTGTAAAAAATAAACCGAAAACCTAAATTTAAAACTAAAAACCAGTTACAGAAAATGCAAAATCACATTACCTCTAACAAAAACATTAATCAGCCGAGTAATTAACCTGTAACTGTGAAAATAACGTGAAAAAACATGAAAAGCAAACTCGTTTTGGATTACACATTTACCTTTTTGAGGACCGGACCTCATGAAGCTCATTTTCAAGTTGTCTAATCTTGCCGAAGAGTCTTTTCTCCATTTCCTGTTTCTCATGCTCTAACTCTTTAAAGGCATCTGGTGCTGCAGTCTCAGTGGCCTTTTCTTTCTCTAAATGTTTCTCAAATGCATGTCTGTCCTGCTCTACTTTTTGCAAAAGCAGGTCATTTTCTTGCTGCAAACTGCTGATAACAGTCCTCAACTCTTGCTCCCGTTCTTGGAAACTATTCAGTTGCTTTTCTTTTTCTTCACAGACAGCAGCCAGTTGCTGATCTAATTCCTCTTTAAGTTTCCGATGCTGCTCAGCATGGTTCCTCTCAGCATCCTGTGCTTGCTGCTGCAGGGAAGAGAGCTTGTTGCTCAACAAAATAGTCTCCTCTTCATGTCTGTCAACAAGCTCTGAGATGCAGTGGTCCTTCTCAATCCTCATGAGAGTCCTAATCTCTGCTAGGTCCACTTCATACTCTTCATTCTTTAGCTGAAGCTCTTTTTTGACAACTGCCAGTTCTTCACCAAGAACTTTGGTCTCAGCCTCTATTTTGGATATGACAGCCTCTTCCTGTTGTATCCTGGAGTCCTCAAACAAGCGCTTTAACTCTTCTGTCTCTGATTCTTTGAGAGCTAAGTCCACCTCTAATTTGCATCGGAGTTCTGCAAGCTCAGCTATCCGAGCCTCCAAGTCCTTGACCTGACTGTCCTTCTCTTTTATAGCAGTGGCATGGTGATCAGCTGCCTCACTTAACTTAGCACTATTTTCAACAACAAGATTTTCCAGAGCCTCTTGGTTATCCTTGGTCAGAGTCTCTATTTCTGCCTTGTGTTCATGCGTCATTCTGTCCTCCAACGCTTTTAAATTGTTCTGTGCAACAACTTCCAGCTCCTGTCGGATCTTTTGCTGACTGCGTTCAATCTCAAAGTGCAGATTCTCAAGCTGAGAGGCCAAAGAGTCTCTTGAGGCTGCAAGCGTCTTATTTTCTTCACCTTGATCACTGATAATTTGCTCCAGGTTGGTGATCTTATCAGTCTGAATACCATCCATCTGAACCCATCGCTCTCTCTCATTCTCAAGCTGAGTCAGTTCCTTCTCCTTGCGCTCCATGAGCCCTTCAAGCTCCAGCATTGCACGTTGAACATCTCTAACAATATTCTGATTTACTTGGTTTTCCTCCGTTAGTGTCTTTACATCCTTCTCAAAGTCCTGCCGTACGGCCAGAAGCTCACTTTGATGCTGCTCCTTCAATGCTTGTTCATGGGTCTGGCAGATGTTGTCCACAATACTGCGCACCTCTGTGCTCATACTACGCAGAACAAAGCCAAAGTCATGTTGTTCTTTTAATACTAGACCTCGTAAATGACACAGGTCATCCTTTACATTTCTTAAGCTGGAATGGGACTCCTCTGCAGCATTTCGATACCTCTCAATAACTTGCTGAAGAACAGCAATCTTTGAGTTCTCTCTCTCTAGTATTGTGGTATCTTGCATTCGCTTGTTATCAATAGCATTAATGACTGAAGAGTACAAAGATTCCACCATCATTTCAGGGCTAGTAGGATCACTGATAGGGTTTGGAGAGGTCAGGTTCTCTTCAATCACAAACTCGTTCACAGCTGACATGAAGTCTGATTCTGGGCTTTCTGCCAGAGAATCTAAATCAAGGGATCCCTGCTGTAGGACTGGATCCATGTTCGGATGGCCAATGGTTTCAAAGTCAAATGTTTGTGCATCAATGCTGTCTGGGGATAAGTCCTCTAGAGGAGCTGGGACAGGAACATGAAGTGGTTGGCAGCTGGGGCCCTGAAGGCTGAGAGAGGAAGGAATTTTGGGCGACACCAGTGTTGTGGTAGCAGGCATTTCAGACTGAGGAGACAATGTGATTGATCTGTGGGCACTCTGACTACAAGATGCCTAGGGAAAAAAAAGAACACCCCAAAATAAATAAATATATTCTTCAATTTGGAGTTTAATATTAATACAAAAAGAGAAATGAAACAATATTACAAAAAAAAAAAAAAAAAAAAAAAAAAAAAAAAAAAAAAAAAAAAATTAACATTTATCT
>VURO01006893.1:46543-59003 GCA_015108175.1 Pelvicachromis taeniatus
ATATAAATAAAAAAATAAAATTAAAAAAAAATAAAAAAAAAAAAAAAAAAAAGACAAAATGCATGACCTAAAGTTACACCTCAGTATTGTTTGCTTTTTGACAGCTGTTCCAAGTTGTGTTTTCATTTCAAACTAGGACAGAAAACACATATATGTGTAATATAACAAAAGTAAATAATTACCCTTTGTTCACTTAGCAGGTCAGTAATCGTCTGTGACATCTCGTCCACGCTCTGCGCAGCTTGGACCAGCTGGTGAAGTGTCTCTATGTGGTGATTTAAGGGCTCAAAGTTGCACACTGTGGGAAGCCTGAAGAAAAAGAAAAAAAAAAAGGACAGATTGGTAAAAACTATGTTGTGATTTTCTTTAGTTTAAGAAGACTGCTTATAAGGTCTTAAATTTGATGCCATTAAGAGATAACGGAATAATTTTAGGCCACTTTTCACATCAGGAATCTGTTCAAGAAAGCAAACTAAAACTGAATCTTATTTCTTGAATTGATTAACTTAATCAAGGATTAAACAACTGTTAAGAGTTAGGCTGACCAACTCCAAGTATGTTCACTTTTAGTTAAGAGATTACATGGCGAATGAAAAAGAAAAAGCATAATTAACAGAGTTCTGAGACCATGATCACTATAGTAAAGGGTAAATAAAGAGCAAAGCCTTAATTCAGTAGAATTCAGTAGAAAACTATGAACTATGTGATACATGAAACACTGCTAACAGGGGGAATTCATCACTGTAGTGACAAATGCGAGTGACAGCAACTGAAAATGAAAATAAAGCTCAAACAAATAATGGATAGTTTACTTATAGATTATTATATTGGACCATTACCTCATAGTCTGAACAAGTTATAGTAATTCTGATTATTAGCACTTAATTATACAAGTTTTAATTGACTGTTTAAATTACCTGTTAAGATCTAATTTAAACTGAAATATTTTGCTTTACAGTGTTAGAGAGACTGTATTTCAAAGTGCAATCTGCATAAAATGTTGTTAGACCACATTCAGACTATTCACATAATCTCCATCATGAAGAACTATAAACAACTCCAACTATGACATACATGGTCCCCAAGTAAGACCGACCAACCACAACATGACACATGACTTATTCATTATTCAATTTCTTAAATATCTAAAACTTTGTATAGCTTTACTGTATTATTTGTCTAAATAAACTAAAAATAAATGTATTTAAATAAATCAAAATTACAGTGCAGGGGAACTGGTTGGAAACCACTTTGATGACAAACCATGGATTCAGTTAAGTTAACTATAGGTAGTTAACCAATATTTTACCACTCTAATGATTCAGGATAGTGACTTACATGAGGAAAGGCTGCACCTCAACAGGACAACAAGATTTCAAGTACTGCAGGTCCTCAAGTGAGATGTCTGGAAGTTCATCATCAAACCTTCTTGGCCTTCGTGTCTATAGCCAATAAAGAACCATGACAAAATAACTGTCAAACAGTGTGAAACAATAGTGCTAAAAAAGAAAAAGTGATACACACAATAATTCAATCAAACACTATACAAACTTACACAAAATGATGTTGGAGGCCACGAATCAAGTCCTCTAAACAACCGATTTCGGAGGAAAGACTTTCCTAAATAATAAATAAAACAGTAACTACATCAAAATTCTGTTCTTACGTGGAAATGGTGTCTTATTTAATCAGAGTTTCTCAAAAACACTTACGAAAGAGTTTCCCAAAGGATTCCCGTTTAAATTTCTCTGCCTCACATAGTTGTTTTCCATCCTTGACAAGTGCATTGGCCCACTGAAAAGATTTAAGAAAAATGAAATTAAGATTATACAGTAAATTAATAATTATGTTTCAAAAACATTTTCACAAGACTACATTCCTTAATGTGGTTTTAATGTTAGATTTGAAAGGGAAAAAAACAACAACAAACAAAGACGAACTGATTTCAGTTATTAACACCCAGGTTTTTCCTTCATTTCAGCATTTAGACATAATACAATGGAAGGCTTGCAGGCACCATTCAATAAAGCCAATATGTTTGCAGCTTCCGTCAAAATGAGCAGTTAAATATTTTTTTAAAATATTTTTAAAAAGCTATAAAGCTAATTTTTAAAAAGTGTTAACTTCTATTCTTTCTTGTGACTGTGAAACAATAAAGACCAAAAACTTCAGCTCAAATTAAGAAAAATTTCATCAAAGTCATCAAAAATCTGTCTTATTAGTCAAACGTTCTCAGGTCTAAGCACCCTTTTTAAATCTTTAACATAGAAAGTACATTGCTTGGACACAAGTCACACACTTAAATATTTCATTAGACCACCTTTAGCTGTCACAACATACAAATTAGGCACTATTTTCTTTTCTGCTGCTGCCAACACAGCACACCACAAATTGCCAGATGTTTGGAAATTGGACGCATCTAGACACTTTAGCTGATTACAGTAACTTAATTCCCCCTATTAGCAAAAGCTTCCCAATAGGTGCAGCTTTGTGATGATAAAGTTATTTCTTACACACTTGAAACAGAGCTGAATTCTCCCAAAAAGACCATCCATTCATTCATTCATTTCCCTCAGCTTATTTAATTCAGGATTGGCTCATCAGTCCATTGCAGGGCTAACACACACAGCGACAGACTACCATTCACATCTATATAATTTAGAACAACCAAATAATATAATAGAGATATATTTTTAGGAAGTGTAAGTACCCAGATGGAATCCACACAGAAGACCGTATTCTTAAAAGAAAACCTTTCTTAAGGCTATATCTGTGGTTTTAAGTACTTTATACTAAGTTTTGTCATTATATGATTCCATACTATTTATTGTCATTTCTGTAAAGCTTATTAAGATTACTTATTTTTTTAATTGCTACGTCTGAATGCAGGATTAGTTTCCAATAATGGTACTGACCTCTCTGTAGTGGCGCATGAACATTTTTCTCCTGACTACTTCTACGACTGCCAAGCAGTACATCTGGGGCACGGTACTGAGGGCCTCCACCACCCTCACTCTCTCCATTAGCTCAGTTAGAAGTCTGAATAGAGCCTGAAGCTTCTCTGCATCCTGGTCTGCATGAAGCATCACGTAGCAGCACCATCTAAAATTATGCCAATCATTAGAATTTGCAAACATAATTTTCATAATCACATTTTTTAAACCTATATTAAATACAGCAAACTACAATTCATCAAACACAGTCAGGATCAGCAATTAATATGGAAGAAGAAATGGTTTCCGGTTTTACTTAAGTCTGACTTGAAGGTTGTTTGCTAGCTCTTGTTTGGCAGTGGTGCACTTCTTTTTAATTTCCAGCAGCTTCCTGTGGTTGTTCAGCATGATCATCAGCTGGTTGGTGTGACTCATACACAAATCAGGCAGAACAGATGTATCCTTCAGGTTTTCAGCCCGCTTCTGATTGGCCAAAAATCCCTAGAAGCAAAAATATGTGAGTACAGTTCATAACACAACAAAAAGCAGAGAAAACTATTTAATACTGCTTCTCTTTACATACCTGAGCAAGTTCTTTCTGTTCATTCACCAACTTCTTGCAGCTTGCAAGCATTTGGTCTAGAGCATACAACCTGTCTTCAAGCCCTTTGATGGATTTCATGTTTTGATTATCTAGCTTGGAAATTGTGTCATGACATTCTGTTAGGAAAGGCTGAATGAGCCGCGGGTCAAGCTGAAAGACACAAAATCAAAGTCAAACCTCTTATTCCAATTTAACACAACACATTTAAAAATCTACCTAGACATTTATAAAAATAGATCAATGGCTTACCCTATTGATGGAGTCAAAACATTTCCTTACAACTGATTCCACATCATTGGGCCTGTCCTGGACGTTGATCCAATCTAATAACGTAACATTGAACGCGGACGGGTTGGTGAACTCTGGCGTGTCATCATCTAATAGTGCAGCTCTCAGGCCACCACTGTCAGTCATTTCATTTGATTCCTGGTCCTCAGCCGGCTCACAAGTGGCTGTCCCTGAAGCGGAGAAGGACGCTGATGACTTGGAGGGCATCTGTGCTTCAGTCGTGCAGAGCACAGAGTCAGTGGATTTTTCTTCTTCCGTCTCATCTGAATCCTTTTCAGGGGTTGAGCTAGACTTCTCCATGCTCTCTCTGTAACTCTGACGTGTTAAACATTCCAGCAGAGGTATCTTGGCCATTACTGAAACTGCTGTCCCTAACCTGCAATCATAACAAAAAGTGAGTTGAGACTTGTCTTGGTGTATGCTCAATCATCCAGGTAAGTAAATCCCAAATGGTAGATTGTATTCATCTGGACGTAGCGTTTTCAGTGGCAGAAACGTTTCGTCACTCATCCAATTGACTCCTTCAGTCTCAGCTGACTGCAGGTTTCCCCAATGTTATAACCCTGCACCTTTATTACTATTTTATTTGTTTAAAAAAATAAAATAATAACATTATAGCTACATTATTTAAAATAGTTCCTCTAGCATATTCTCTGTATACATATTTACCAATAAAAAAAATAAAAAAATTTGCATTTTAGGTTTAAACTCAATGAAAAAGATCAGCAAAGTAACAATTACTTATGCTACACAGTTACACAGTAACACTTACTTTGTAAGTTTCACTTTGATTTCCTCCAAGTCATGTTGATAATTTGTATAAGCTGTGTTGAATTTCGTAAGCAACTTCTGATAAGATAGGGTGCAGTCATCCAGATTAGCCATTATAGCAGCCCAGCCTTGGTGCTGAAGGTGTTCATCATGAACCAAACGTTCACAGAAAGAGCAAAGTTTGTTGGCAACTTCAAACATTTCCTGGAGGGATTAACAAATATTTAAGTCAATGATGAACATCTTAGAAGTATTCTACAGATGATTGATTAGTTATTATTTCATGGCAAATAAATGTTAAAGCTTTTTCTCAGGCCAAGGTTCAAAAAGAAAAAAGTTGGTAACTACCAGAGCAAGTTGTGTTCGAGAGGCAACCGTGTGAAAGACAGCTGGCATCAAAAGAGACTCCTCCACCTTGACCTGAATCTCACTCTCAATTGAGAAGGTGGTTTTGGGGATTGTTGGATCCCGGTCAGACAAGATCATTTCTTTGTTGAACAGAAATATAGGGTTGGTTTCCTAAAGATAAAAACAACGGTGTTTAGAGCATTATATATGTAATTGATATACATTCAAGGAAATAGAATCAACACCTAACAAACTGAAAAACTCACAGTGCCAGCACTGTAGCTGCAGACCCGTCTCTCTGCAGCCATACATTCTCCTCCATTAACAACAAGGACTTGATGTGGAATTGCAATTTTATATTTGGCTTGGATGGCATGTTTGAGCTCCTGTACACTGAGAAAAGGGAAAACACTTTTTAGGTCACACTAAGCAAGGCGTACTGACAACTGTTTCAGATTAATATTACAATGCCAGCTTCTTACGTTTGGACAGCAAGGTCAGTATCAAATGTCAGTGTACTGCCATTGTTGACCTGGAACACATACAACTTCATGTTTGATCTCCCAGAGTTCTTCCCACTTGCCTGTCTTGTTCATTTAGTCACTCACCACAACCCTGCAAAATAGAACAATAACACAAAAAATGTAGTTGAGAACAGGCAAAAAAAAAAAAACATCCCTGATATCATTAAATTGAGTTATATATTGAGATATATATTTCTCCTGATTGTATATATTTCTCCTGCTTGTATATATATATTTCTCCATTAATATTTTATTCATGCAAAGTCAGTGTGGAGCACCCATAATTTCATTGTGCATGTACAATGACAACAAAGGGCTATTCTAGTCTATTCTGAAGACAAGTAATGGTGCCATTTATTCAGAGCACAAAACTACTTGATTAATACTTATATATTATACCGATATACTGTTACATCGCATGCTATAAGTAGTTATAACAATATACTTTACAGAGTCTATAGAGTGTGCTTGTGCATTAAAATCATTTGAATTAACTCAACAACAAAAAAGCAATATAACTACACTCTACTTTTCCAAAGAAAGCCCGTGCACAGTTTCCTACCGAATAATTAGCCTGGTAGCTGAGTCACTACACGGTAGGCTGAGCTATTGGCTAGTTGTTTGGTAACTAAATAGTGACCCAACATATTATTCTAACCAAAGACACAATGTGTCTTTTGAAACTACCTGTAGTAGTAGATTCTTCACACGGGTTTGCGTTTTTTCTGAAATTAATAATGCAAAAAGGCCTGTGCTAATTAGAGTTAAAGACAGAATAAAACAGTTAGCGCTATGTTAGCCCTTACAACAATAAACAACTCAAAAGCCACACTGCTTTCAGAATACGAGCGCGTGTCTGTTTATTGTCTTTAAAAACGTTAATGGTTTGTATTTCTGCGGGGCCTCCGATGCTTTATGGATACTCCGATAACAGGGTTCATGTTTGCCATTTTTATGTCTGCTGAAAGCACTCAACCGCTGATAATAACCTCCAGGCCTCCAGTGTGTCATCATAAACACCGAAGAAGTGGTCACCAACAGCTGCTAGCACGCTAGCTAGTCAATAATAACGCGTTGACTAACTGGCTATTAGTTAAAACGAGCTAGCGCAGGATAGCAAACACTAACGTCGATGAATTTGACAAATTTAGAACCATAAACCAAATGAATTACAATCAGTAGTTTGGATTTATAATTGTATAAGAATGAGATACCATGTTGAATTTTTAAAATAAACGATGTCTTTAGTCTTACCTCACTTTGCTCATCTCCCACTTCTCGCTCTTGGCTTCGCCTTGGCGAGCTGGCTAGCTAAAAAGCTAGCACTCTAGCTAGCTAGCTAACCCGTTTTAGATTGGCATACATAGAGCTAGCTTAGCAAGCCCCTCAGCTAACGTTGGGTATACTAAACTAGACTAGAATAACTGACAGTCATAATTAGTTGTACAAAGTAAGCATGCTTCAGTATAATAAAGTTGTAATTTGGCAAACTCAAGCCGTAATTGTATAGCACACGGACAAACCACTAGTTGTTTATCTCAGGTGGCTACCTACGCTAACACCCTCTCTAGTAGCTGTGGCTGTTTTTGTTGTTGTCATCTGCGGATGGGAAGTCCGTGAACGACTCGTTCATCCGTTCCGACTCAAAGCATTCAGAGTTCAGTCACAAGCCGAGTAAGTCGAGAGTTTCTGGCTTAAGACGGACTCCTTTTACACAATGAATTAATTATTATTGTTAACTTTGACAAATTTATTCTATAACTGAGCATTTTATTTTCAGCACAAAGATTTTTTAAGTAACTTGTTTACTGGCCTTATCACACTACTTCTTGTGTATTTTTTTGTAATCATTTTCAAAGTTGATTTTTTCATATTTAAATTTGAAATGATGAGGAGCTTTTGCTTTATTTGTTTTATATATTTACTTATGTTTGGCTTACCATGCTGTCTTTTTCATTATAAAATCATGCTGTGCAAAGGTTTTAAAGAAAGAAAGAGAGAGTTATAAATACAGTTTTACAATCTAATTGCTCTATTGTGCTGTTTTTAATGCAATATCTTACTTGTTTCCACCACTTAAATAAATAAATAAATAATTGTCAGGCCGAGGCGAGTCAACATTTTAATTTATTGTCTCAGAATTTCAAGTTAGGTCTATATTTCTATATTTATATGGAATTAAAAAAAATGAATGAATGAATAAACCAAAATGCGCATCTCTACTGAATAGCTTTAAAAAGTATGCTCTCAATCTACTGATACATTTTCCATCAGTGTGCATTCGTCGCTGCACTTTTCCAGGTGTATTGTGGGAATTAAAGAAAAAAAAACAGCCTGCTGCAACATGAGAAGGGGTGTGGTTAAGGCTGCACCGTGTGCATGATACTGCTGCAGAGAGAAGGTAATTTGGGATTAAGTTTGCCACTAACGCCGATGGAAGATAAGACTTTATAGAACACCATCTTACACAATATCTGAACATAATTAGGAAATCAATAAAGAATACAGTAAACACAGCTTGTTTTTATTTGCCTTTAAGGAAAGAAAAAAAAAAGCAAAGGAACTGACTTTGTCCGACATTTAGTCAAATCGTTTTTTCCTTGATTGCATATTTTATTGTTTTGATTGTTGCACACTCTGTGTGATTCATCCCATCTTCTATCTTTACCCAATTTCTTTTTGTTGAAAGAACCGGAATAAAAAGAAGACATGTTAGTGGTGCAATTTTTAACGTTTTTACTCTGAATTGATGAGATGAAAGGCTTATATAAATATAGAATTTCTGTTCATTTCACAAAGATATTTGAGTTAGTGAGCTAATAGTAGTCCTTGTTTCATCCTAACAGTCAGTGATGCACAATATAAGCAACGGTTTATTGAAATTACTTGGCAGTATGCATTACAAAATCTGGCTCAGGCACCTCCAACCAAACTGTGCTGCATCAGTTCAGTTACATTCTGTATCAATTCTCATTTTGAAGAATAAACTCTGTAATCTCTGTGATGTTTTTAAACCAAAGGCCCACTAGAGGTCGCCATATCACAGGACTTTTTTGCACCCAAACAATATATGTTGAAAACCATGTTATCACCTTTCACACTGCCATACAGTGCTTCAGTTTAAGTCAGGTTTTCTCCCTGCAATGTCACTGGACCGCAGGCCATCATAACCTCAGAAGATGACGATACACTTTAATAGTGAGCAGAAGTTTTCCAGTGTAAATGAGACAGTTACTGTTTAACATTCCAAGTTTTGACAATAGAGATTTTTTTTTATATATGGGAATAATTTAGCCCAAATAAACTTAGTCTGGTTATTTGCTAAAAGTGAAAAAGATTATACATGAGCATAGGCATAATTTTTACACAGTATTATATTATTATCCTAAGGTCAATGTCCAAATAAAACAGATAAAAGCACATGATCGCAGGCCATTTGAGATGCTAAATAAGACACCAAACAGAAGTTTGGGTTACAGTAATTTACAAATACACAAGTGTTTCTCAGATCTACAGAAATGAATTTTGAAAGTAAAACCTTTTTAAAAGCATTACAACAAGCATATAATGATTAATCCATTTTTCTCTGTGTATCCAGTTCAGGCTGGCAGGAGCCTATCCCAGCTAACATAGGGTGAGAGACAGGGCACACCCAGGACAGGTTGCCAGTCTGTTGTAGAGCTAACACACCGAGACAGACAACTATTCGCAACTTTGGGCAATTTAGAGTAACCTAACTGTATTTTTTGTACTGTAGGAAGAAGAAAGCATACAGAGAGAATCCACACAAACACAGGGAGAACATGCAAACTCCACACAGAAAAGCCCGGGCCAGATGCTTGATTCAAAGCCAGGACCTTCTTCCTGTGAGGCAACAGTGCTAACCATTCTGTCATTGTGCCTACCGCATAAAGTAATATACTTTTATAGACTATTGCTCCTAGATATTACAGAACCATTTTGAAGTTTTCTCAAATTAAAGTGTGTTACATTGGGTGTCACCACATGCTATTAGAAAACAGACAGATTTATGTGCTGCAACATGAAACCATGATTTTGAAAAAAATATATATTTTTTATATAAATAATAATTAGAAAGCTTCTACTTGTAGTCCAAATGTGCTGATTGGCAAAACAATTCAAATCAAAATTAAGATTTCTTTGTTGTTGTTGTAAATAAACCCTATTAAAATGATGACCTTCATTCATTGGTGTTAAATACTGTGTTTGAAATTGTTTTTATAACTAAAAACTTGCACTGGACTAAAACAGGATCCTCCAAAATATCCAGCAAGGTCTTTGTGCCAGACCAAGCTCAGCTATCTTAAATCTCTGCAAGGCATGTGCTCAGCAAGGCCAGACAATGTATTCGCTCCACTGGTTACATCCTTAGATGGTAAAACTGATGTGTTTGGATGGCACCCAAGACGGCCCAAACTTAAATGAGAGTCACTTCTTTCTTCAGCAATTACTTCAATTAGCTCATGAAATGATGTCGACTCACGTGCATACTAATAAATTAGATTTTACCCCGAGAAGCACATTTGTTTTTTATTCCTCATTAAGCTGTGCTTCAAATTCTGTCTCTTCTCTTAGAAATTCACATGAAAGATTTGTGATGTTTATGATTATTTGTACTGTCAAACCATTTCTATGTGTCATGGACCTTTTGAGATTTGGTGATGTTTAGGGGTTTTCTAGTTTTGATTATTTTTTTTATTATTATTATTATAGTTCTGTATTTAGTATTGTTGACATCCTGGATTTGTGTCATGATTATGTTCTGTGCCTTCAATTGATTAGAGGTTGTTTATCTCCTTTTGTGTTCCATTTCTGTTCCCTCTGTCCTCTCTCTGCCTTTTGTCTTCTCTCTCTATGTGAAGCTTGTGTGCCTTTATCTTGGTCTCAGTGTTTGTTCCTTCCTGTTTTATTTTGGTAGTCCCTTGTCCTGTGCATTTTTGTTCAGTTTTGCTTCCCCTGTCTCTTTTGTCTGTGATTAATTTCAGCTGTATTCCCTCGTCAGTCTGTGTATAGATTGTGTCAGTCTCCTTTTGTCACGTTTGTGTAATTTAGTATTTCAATACAGAGTTCCATTGTTTCTAAGTTTATATTCATATTCAAAGTTTTTCCCTCGAGTCTTATTTAGCAATAAAGCTCATTCATGTGTTTTGAGTCCTACATTTGGGTCCGACCCTGCCTGCCCCACAGCCATCACTAACACTATGAGGCCCGGAGACTAGCCTAGCTATTCCATGACCTTAATGTTCTTATTATTTAGACACTCCTTTGTTTTTTCCTTGGTGGTATGTTTTGGGTCATTGTCGTGCTGGAAGACTATTCTTCAGTGAAAAGAGTTCTCGTCCATGATTTTATGGTACATGACCCTGTCCACTGGCCCCTCAATACTGTGAAGTCATCCTGTACCCTAAACAGAAAAACAGCCCTCAAGCATAATGTTTATGCCTCTATGCTTGACTGTACTTTGAGTCATTCGTCTTCCTCCAAACAGAGCAGCTAGATTTTGGTTTCATCTGACCACAGCACTTTCTCTGAATCATTTAGATGTCCACTGGCAAAGTTAAAGCAGGCCTGTACATGTGATTTCTTGAGCAGGGGTGCTGCAAGATTTCAATCCATTACAATGAAGTGTGTTATCAATAATGTTCTTGGTGACTGTGGTCCCAACTGCCTTCAGATAATCAACAAGCTCCTCTTGTGTAGTTTTGGGCTAATCCACCAACTTTCTTATGATCACCCTCACCCCTCATAAGGCAAGCTCTTGCATGGAGCTCCAGTCTGAGATTGTTTGACGGTTATTTTATATTTATTCTTTCTGACTAATCACACCAACAGTGTCACATTCTCTCTGAGTTTCCTGCTGATGGTTTCATAGCCATTCCAGCTTTGTGCAGGATTACAATCTTGTCCTGACATCCTTTAATAGCATTTTCATCTTATCCATGGTGGTGGAGAAGTTGCAATGGAAGAAAGCAATTCACTGGACAGCTTTGGTTTATACACCTAATGGGTTGTGATCGGGAGTATCTGTTGATTGATTGTAATCTGTGTTACATGGGCAAACAGTCTGTCTCTGGCTTGGTTTAGGGGATCAAATATTTGACTCAATGACATAAAAAGCAATTTATAACTTAATTCTTTTTGTTGTTGTGGATTTTTTGGGTTCAGCACACCCTCACTGTTTTCATTGGAATTAGGGTGACTAGAGGTGTGGACTCGAGTCACATGACTTGGACTCGAGTCAGACTCGAGTCATTAATTTTATGACTTTAGACTTGACTTGAAAAAATGTTATAAGACTTGGACTTTAACACCAATGACTCGGGACTTGAATTGACTTGAACCTGTTTACTTGAAATTACTTGATATTTTACCCCAAATCTAAAATTTAACACACATACTATATTAAACGTGCGGACCATTAATTCATTCAGGCATTCTTACCACACTCTGTATGTGAGCGTGAGCTGTAGCACAGCCAATCAGATTAACCAGATTAAAAAAAAACAAAAAAAACGTTCAAGCCAAAAAAGCTTCCAATAGTAATTTCTTTCGGGTACATAAACTATGAATTAGTCAACAAAAAACGAAATGCAATATGCAAAACATGCCAGAAGAGAATCACAGACGGAGATGGAACAACTTCCAACTTTGTCCAACATTTGAAGTTGCATGAAGAACGGTAGGTGGGGCTTTTCTTTTGCCATGATGAGATACCGTAGCTGAGTTAGCTAACTTCATCTTATTAGCAAACGTCCTCCGGGCTACGCTGATGATGCTGTTTGGCTTTAACATGTATGCAAAATCATTGTGTTTAATATGCAATTAGTGCATGGATGTGTTGAACTTTTGCATGTCTGGCCCAGGGAAATTTGTTGGTTAGAAAATCTGGCCCACCTTAGTGTGTAATTGAGTAGTCCTGCTATACATGACCTTTTTTTCTTCTGTCATTTATGTCAATACATCACATACAC
>VURO01006897.1:3508-18170 GCA_015108175.1 Pelvicachromis taeniatus
AAAAAAACAAAAACAAGGTGGGGTGGGGGGGTGTGTTTTTTTTTTTTTTTTTTTTTTATCTCAGAAAGAGATCTATCTAAAATTGCCATAGTTTTAACAACATGGCTGTTTAAAAATGGCCAAACAACAAAATATAGACCAATGGGACATTTTTTGTCTCAAATGTTTTCATTTAGCTTTAATTTAATTTTAATTGGACAACTATAGAATCTCCTTGGCAAGCAAGGAAAACACAGAACCTGAGCTGCACAACCTGTTGTTGTCAAAAATAACAACACCACTTACGTTAGTCTATAAGAAGAGCTAAGACTGAAAAAAAAAACTGATGCACAAAAGGTGACGCAAAGTCATGATCAATGCGTGTGAAAAGAAACACTGAAGCACTGGGTCGAGCATCAGCCATGTCAATTATACAGTCGGTCAAAAGAAGCCCAAGTCACTGCATGGCTTTAGTAAGGTGTCTCTGTTTGGGTAAGGGTGAGATTTTAATTAGGCAAGCAGGTAGGCGAGCCTGCCAAGGGGAACAGAAAAGGTTAGGGAAGGCCAGGTACTGGTGGTAGATGAAGGGAGGTCAGGAAAACTAGACAGGAGAACCGTGTGCAGTCCTGAACACTCATCATTTTCTGACAGAGGTTAGTAGCAGGCAACTTTGTGCCAAGCTACTGACTACTGGATGAAAAATTACACCACTTAGGAGGTGCAAAAAATCCTCTCTTTTCGGACAATGCTAACAACAACTATTACAGACGGACTGTGCTAAAGGATAAGATATATACACAGTGTAAAGAGGTACCTGTCTTCAATAATACTAATGCATTTAAGGCCGAACCATTAACATGATTTTTCTTTATTCAGGTTGAGTTCAAGGACACGCATTTCCTAAATGCACTGGATGCTGAGCAGTTGGCACCAGATGAACAGTTTTATCATCAGCTCTTTAAAATGAAAAAGATTATTATGCATCTAGGTTGCTTGATTAAGACTTGAGGGTCGTAGCAGGGAAGAGTTTTTACCCTCAGAGGTACTCTGGAAGGGCTGAAACGCATTTTCAGGCTTAAGAAGTGAAAACTCTTCTCAAGATTTGTTTTTAAATGATAGTAGGGATGACTGAGGACCATTAAAAAGAAATCTGAGATAGAAAAATCAACAGGCTGGGAAAAAAAAGCATCATCCTTGTAAAACCTGTCGCTGTTGAGCCAGTAAAAATGCCTCCAGTCTTACTGTTGTCATCACAATTGTGCACGCAATTTGATCCAATCTCAATACACAAATCAGTTAGACGTGGCTGGCTGACTTGTCAACAAACATGACCCCAAGACGAGGAAAACGATGCTCTCCCCGCGTCCAGTCGAATGTTATGCTTTCAGGCTTTCTTTACTAGTAGAAAGAGGCAGCAAACTTTATTTCTTTAAAATATGGTCACGAAGTAGCAATTATCATCTAATCATAACACAGGTTTAACTATCTCTGGATCTGGATGGTCTGTGCGGATTCTCTTCAGTACTCACATAGTTACTTACACATGATTTTGGTTTCCTGTTTGCTAATTTGAAAATTGTTCAAAGTCAACATAACAAATGTCACAACTGAGACATTTTCTTGTTTTGCAAAAAATATGTCTTCATCTTAAACAGGAAGCTAGCAACACATTTTGAAAATGTGAGATGGAGGGAGGTTTGCCATTGTGTTGCCTCACATCTTCTTTTAACAACACTGTGAGGAGATGATTTAGTAGTGCAGCTGATCAAAGGTTGAGTGCCTGTTTTGGAATCCATGGAAGCCAGTTTAGCACCTGCACTTTTTAAAATTACGTAGCTGTGCCACGGCTAGTCCCACTGACACAATTAAGACCCTGCCTAAAAAACATATTGGAATGGCAGCATATGTGCCTCCAAAACCTGTATGTAAAATCTGGTTCAGCATTACTGGTGCCTTCACAGATGTTATGGCGTGCCATGTGTCACACTGGAGTAAAAGTAAGACAGCGACCTCTTCTCTGAAGGATTCAGGAGAATTTTTCCTCTTTCAGCGACTGAGTGTGTAACAACCTCAGACTTTGGGTGACTGCTTTGCATTGAATGATCAAGTGTGACTTTGCCTGGCTGCAATCACTCTCTGACAAATTTTTCAACTGGTTGGCAATGGGGTTGTATTGTGGTTATTTTCCTGTATAAAAGCATGGCGACTGTGCCCCCCCATGTGATTTTAATGTTAAATTGTCATCTTGAGCAAGAACATCACTGTTTGTTGAGGAATTTCTGTTTCAACTCTGTGAGAATCAGACTGAAATTTTAATTTGAAGTCAATAATTTGAATTTCTGTGTATGCAGATGGCAACAGATTTGCAATTTCTGTTGATTTATCACAGTTTGTCGCCGCATTATCACAAACACATTGCATATAATTGCTAGCTTTACCCCAGGCAACTGCAAACTGATAACAGATTGACTCGTGTTATTGCTATGTTGTGGTCGTCTTGACATTCTGAAGTTGCTTTGGTGATGAGAATTGGCTGCAAGCAGAGACCAGAGATAATGAATGGAAGAGTCGCGTCATCTCTGTTCACTCCAATGGACCCGGAATAACAGATCATATACTTTTATCAATACTTCGAAAAGTTAGCAACATTAGCCGCACTAAAGCGATACAGTGAGACATAACTTTGAGATGCATTTACAAAACATAGGAAGGTAAAAAACAAGACTGCATGTTACCTGCTAAACACTTACTGGAACTATCTGAAGGCTACACGAAACAATTGACAATCTTGAATTCTGACACAACTCTTAGTTACTCATGCCTCTAGCGGCGACCTGGTACCATTCTTCAATGTCGTCAACCACTTCAATGGTTTGAGTGATTTACAAATCATTTTGTTTTTACCAGCTCCACTTTTGTGGCTATGCAGTTAGGTTATCCAGTTAAAATTATGCTAACTAGAACTAAACAGAGATACAAAGAGAAATGAAACTGCTGGACTGTCATTGGTTTTGGTCTTAAATCAAGCTATCTAGCCAGACCGAAGTCATTACAAATGGCAAACATTAATATGTGTATCCAACATGATAGCAATCCATCCAACAGTTGTTGAACCTCACTTTCTGGCCTGCGCTGCACAGCTGTTTGCTGCTCAGGAATGGAGACAAACACATGGATTTGTATTTCAGTCATGGCAACTCAAAAACTAATTTTCAAGCCAAATGAAAAGCAAATTTAGTTACAAAAATGATTCCAATATTCAGCATGGTAGTATATTTCTTCTGTACTCAGCACTATAATTAAGTAGCTGTGTTGTGAATGTGATGCTTTAGTTTCATAAGTTACAGACGACATGAGGGGAGAGTGGTGATGTGGACATGTGTCGATGCTTCTGCAGTTCCCACTGGCTGCCAATTTAAATCAACATTTATAGATTGCTTGATGCCTCTTTTAGTATAATTAATTTAATTACAGACATTGTCAAAATCGTTAGGACATGACATTACACTAGGTCAGGGAGATTTACTGTAGGTAGATGGGAAAAAACTGTACTGCAGTTCATCATCCCAGTAAGAGATTGTCCCAGATGACACAAGCAGCGCTACAGTCTTCACGCTCATCTGCATCACAGCACAGCCTGGCACTCCTGAACTTTAAATCAAGTCACTATCAAGGGACAGCAATTTTCCAGCTGTTATGCTGAATGAACTCACTTTTTCGTGGTTCACAAAGACTTACTTACTTGGACATAGTTCGACCAGAATGATGCCAGGGAAACAGGACGTTGCCAACAGCTGCCCGATAGCTGTACACACCCAAAAGCCCAAGGGCGAGGGCGACCTTCGAGACCCACGAGCACCGTCTTTGAACCAGGAAGTAGATGAGAACCAAACAGAAAGCGGACAGCAGGGAGAGGACCACCTTGTGCTCAGAGCTAGAAGACAGAAAATGGAACAAAACAGTCACGGGCTGAGAAATGTGCCAAGCAAGTAAATGCTCCAAACAATACAGTTGGCCAAGTAATGGCTTAAGGAAAACCAGCTCTATGGTCAGTTTATAGCAACATATCTATGGAGTTAATTTACAGCAGTTTTCTCCTTTTAAGGCCACACTCTTGAAAATCCAGACGTCTTCTGACTGGCTGCCCCTCACAAACATAAGTTTTGGCACACAGGTGGGCGGGGCTTCTGTCTTCACAGCCAGAGACGTGTGCCTGAGTTGACCCGACAAATCCAAGTGTAGAAAACAATATTGATACACCAGCTCATTAAAGCAGCCTGAGCTCCTGGCTCTCAGAGATTACTTGGACATACACTCACCCCATTATTGTGAACTGACCGTGTTTAATATGACGGTTCACCAGTGTAACTGTATATATAATAACACATGAAGAGAAAGCATTACAGGTTCTCATTTAAAGCCTGAAGGTGAGTATTTACTTTGATGAGCTGAAACACTATCAGTCAAATCCTCTAGCTTCAGGTTAACTTTTAAAGAGGCACAGCCCCTCAATTGTTCACTGGATTAAAGTCTGCAATTACGCCACACTGAGCACCGATAGGAAACAGTAAGACATCAAAGGACATATCAAAGTTGAAGCCGTGTATTTAGCCATTAGCTGGATCAGACAGCAGTGGAAGTTGAATACTTTGAGACAAGATGAGGCATAACGCTACTCAGATCTCATTATCCAAGCAACAGGCACTGCAGGTAGGAAGAAAGGGCAACACTGGACAGGGAAAAGGTCAGAATCCACATCTCTGTTCCACAATGTGATGAATGTTAAAGAACAAACTATAATCCCCCTGCTTCGCACTGCTGTCAGAATATTAATGGCTCTGAAAAAGCCACAATTTTTACAGAGAAATCACATTTTTCCTTCAGTCTGGGCAATCTGAAGACGATTTTCTCTTCTTGAATGTTTTAAAAAAAGAAAAAAAAAGAAAAGCTAAGTGGGTAGTCCTATCAGCTTCTCAGCTAGAAAAACACATTTAAAATGTTTTAGTGTCAGAAGAAAAGACTGGCTCTGTGTGTTAACACCACACAGCTTCCATTAGATGTCTATATCTAGCATTGAAATCTAAATGTATTGTTCACTCAACTGCTTTCATTACGTCTACTACAGTAAGCAATATCCTATATCACGGCTTTCCCCAGAGAACAGGAATGAATTTGCTACATTGATCTGGTACATTTGTGTGTAGGTGGAGAAACAAATTGAGATTGAAAACCTTGTCGCTGCACTGCATTTTAGCCTACTGAGTATACTGTCTGCAGACAAATTGCCTTTCCATAATGAATGTATCCCCATGTGACTGTTGAACTTCTGTCCTTAAACAGTGAAAGACGACTTTCTTTTTAAATTCCGTTTGATTTGTCCTAAAACATCAAGTGTACTACTTTGTTTTTTGCCCCCCCTCAAATTGTAGTTGTGTTGGAAATAAGTTCCTGTTATGTCCTGTCACCTTCATGCTGCCACATATCCACATAAAAAGAGAAATATACAATACAGCATGACACAAAACTAATGGTTCAGCTTTTCTAGCACCCCTATGTTCATTACAACACCAACAATAACACTGGTTGTCAGAACAAACAGTATAGAGAAGATTTTGCTGTAGAGCCTTATCAGCAATGAGTTTACGATTGTACATTTTGCTTTGAGTAAAACAGAAAAAGGAACTGAGAAAATACACTTAAAGGAATTTATGCATGCATGTAACAGATTTCAGATAAACTTCTGAACTTTGGCGTAATCGCTTTTTTGTACCCGGCTCTTTTGTACTGCTTAACACAAGCACATCAGAGACAGAACCCTCTATCCTTTTGCTATTCATAGAGTCGTCTGATTTCCCCTTGAGGAGCGACTTAGGAATAAAAATGCTGCCAAGCTGTTGCTGGTGCCACTCTCTCTTTGCTTTGCTGCCTAGTTAAACAATAAATGTGCACAAACCAACAGTGATGGCTAGATAGGTAGTATTACTAGCATTCATAGATTAAAATTAGATTCAATGATTCTGTAACAATGGAAAATATGACTGCAAGGAAAGCATCACTGTAGTAACAGAACTATAATCGCACCACATTTATCCTCAATTATTTACAGTTTTATAGCCTTTGTTTTTAACATTGGTTGACTTTCACAGCGCTAACTACTAAAAATACAATTATCACTATCAGTCCAACCAATCGTTAGACAAAGTTGGTGGCTATTTAATAAACATAGTTTAGCATTTAGCAGATAAAAACATTTGTCTTGCTATCCAGGAGCTAGCTGGCTCATCTACTAGCAACTGACCACTTGCTAAGAGGAAATATGAGTGCCTTTGGGTTTTTATCCAGGTAACGTGACACACTAGAATTGCAAAACAATCACTGGCCGCTTAATAAAACACACCTGTTCAACTGCTCAGGAATGCAAATATCTTACCAGCTGTCACATGGTAGCAACGTGTGGATTTAGGCAAGTAGAAATGATCAAGATGACCCACTGAAGCTAAACAGTATAACAAAGGGGAAGAAAGGTGATTCAAGTGGTAGTCAGAGAAGAATGACCAGACTACTACGAGCTGATAGCAAGGCAAGAGTAACTGAAATACCCAGTACCCATACAACCAAGGTATGCAGAAGAGCATCTCTGAACGCACAAGAAGTAACTGTAACTGCTGTCAGCTAGCAACAGGAAACTGTTGCCTGTTCACACAGGTTCACCAAAATTAGACAATAGAAGACTGGAAAAACATCATTTGGTCTGATGAGTCTAGATTTCTGATGCAGCATTGGGATGGCTGGGTTAGAATTTGGCAGTGAGTGTAAATCCACTACTATATGGCATTAGGTGATGAATCATCAGTGAAACCAGTTCATTTATACTGTTTTCCATATACTGCCTGCATTTTTGTGATATGAATATAGTGACTCAAATATTTAAACTAATGAAAATGTAAGAATTTATAAGCAGTTAATATTATATAATTTTACGAGATCAATAAACCCACCTGTTGAGCCAATGTCCAACGTCAGGGATATGAGCCCACTGCACCCCAGTTTGGTTGAGCGAGCGCAGTAGCCGGCAGCAGAGCAGAGTGAATGGTGGCGTAGCTAATGCTAACCACTTCTCTGAGAAAATCTCTGCTTTGGGGTGAGCAGAGCGATGATGGTCTTTGGAAGGGAGGATATGCTCTTCGTCCTCTCCAGAGCCCCTCTTCTCTCTGAAGTACTTGCGACAGACATCCTGGAACACGGTGAGGCAGAGCGTGTTGAGGAGAAAGTACCAGGTTTGGTGCTCTTCCTCTACAAAACTGCTGGCCGCCAAGCTGAGAGTGTGACCGACGGTGCCGGCCAGCAGCAAAACATCCAGCTCTGACAGCGACCAGTCAACCTCACTGCTCCTCAGAGGAGACTGTGAAAGAGAAGAAAAGAGAATAAAAAACAGGAGATTTAGAGCAGGCCGTAAAATAAAAAATAAAAGAGGCCCCAATGCGTTTGCTTGCACTGCAAGAAAGGCATATTTACTGACAAAAGTGTGGCACATTGCCCTGATCTGTCTATCTTTGTTGCAGACAGGTGACTAATAAATGAAACGGATAAACACCACAATTTAGAATTAAATGAAAACAATTTAGTTAAAGATTCAACACCTGAGATGATTATTGTGTTTTCAGTCACAACTGTATTAATTTCTGGACCTCATTCTGTTAAATTTAGGATCATTGGACACAATTTAGATAGAGAGGAAAAAGCTATTACATCCACACAGGCCCGACTACATGCTCAACCTACTTTCACCTCGCCCACCCCAGTGATGGCATCACAATTCTCAGTGGGACAATTAGATGGATGAAACTACTGCTTGGGTGATTCACACTAATATAGCACAATACTGAAAACCTCATCTTGTGACACTCATTAAATGACTCATGCACTTCACAATACTAGGATTACCACCTCGTGCTTCTACCAGTCATGTAGCACTTTATAACAATGAAAGCTTTGACTTGACGCATTAAAAAAAAAGGGGGAAAAAAAGACTTTACTTCATTTATTCCATTATTTGTAGGAAATTCTGTCAAAATTAGCATACAAATTCTTAAATCAGGGCTGTGAGGTTACAATGACCATGACCATGACCATCAAATGCTAATAAGATTGGATCTTAAAGTACAATTAGATGTTTGTGCCGAATTTTAACAAACATTCCCCAGGTGTTCCTGGGAATTCAAGAGCTGAGTTACGCCTAAAAATGGCTGTTGTAATAATTAGACAGTATTACTATACTCCGTTGAGATTACCCATGATGCATTGAGGATTACTTCTTCAGTCACCTTTCTCACTCACTGTGTGTTTTCACAGCATGTCTTTTATCCTGTCTTTCTTCTCTCACCCCAACCGGCCGCCCCTCCCTGAGCCTGGTTCTGCCGGAGGTTTCGTCCTGTTAAAAGGGAGTTTTTCCTTTCCACTGTCACCAAAGTTCTTGCTCATAGGGGGTCATATGATTATTGGGTTTTTCTCTCTATGTATTATTGCAGGGTCTACCTTGAGGCGACTGTTGTTGTGATTTGGCGCTATATAAATAAAGTTGAATTGAATACAAAAAATGGGTTTAATTAATTAATTGCGATTTATGCTGGAAATGTAAGACAGAAAAGGGCACTTATGTACATGTGTTCCAAAGTTTTTCCTGTTTGGAGAAATGTTTTGCATTATATGGGCCAATGTTTGAAGTGTGATTTGTCCAGGTTACCAAGACTGTGTCTCCTTTGGGGACAGCTCAATAAGCATATAATGGGAGTGTTGATAGTTGGTTTAGAGGCTTCTGGCAGACTGATTCTTGTGTTTTGGAAATAACCTCAAACACTGATGATAAAAATGTGGACTGAACAGATGATGATGTTGGGGTGGCTTAATTAATTGTGAAAATGAGCTGGCCAAAGAGCAATGGGAAAGTTTCTGTGACTTCAAATCCAAAGACAAACTGAAAACATTACCTGTGTGTACTGGACGTTCACCAAATGAATACATGTATTACCCAATAACTTATTACACACATTTACTTATATACCTCACTTTATGTCAACTGCCTTGTTCTGTGTTGATGTTTTTTTTTTTTTTAACATAAAATCGTAATTATAAAAACAAATAAATAAATATAAATGTGTCATGGTGTCAGGCTGACCTTGGCCTTTCACACCTAAACTTACTCAGTTCATCTCTGAGTCCAAGGGAATGTTTCTATCTAACTTGAAGAAATCCCTCCCGGCGTTCAAATAGCTACACCGTCCTCAAAAATGGGAAAGACATAAAGCATTATGGACAACATAATGCCTCCAGCTACAGCTGCCACCAGCGGGAGGTATAAAAACAGTTCAATTTCAAACCTGTTATGCCTGCTCTATTCACGCAGACCAAAACAAGAACAAGCGTTAACTGATGCATGTGCTATTTACACTCAAATTTTAAAAAAAGGTAAACTGTTCAGACTCCTGCTATGACGAACAGAAATATTACTGGCAAAACATCAGATTATCCATCACATGTTACTACTGGAAGTACAGCAGCAGGTTCCTGCCTTGGCACTGCTGACAGTGACCATGAGCTGTCATTCATAAATTGCGGTCGGTCTGTTTTGGATGCTTCAATCCCATTTTTAAGATTGCTGTTTGTCCAATCGAACACTTGTATTCAAATGATTTTATTCACTGCGTTTAAGTTCAGACTGAGTTCAGCCAGCCTCTTAGCTCAGCAGCAATATTTTAGCCTAACAAACAACAGATATGCATCTTTGCCTGTGTTCACCTTGATGACAAAGACAGGCTGAGATGATATATTCAGCACCTCCAGGCTACAGTGGTGGCTTCACTGTGGGACCGGGCTGTTGCAGAATAATTTCCCCTTACACCAGGTTATTATCATTGCAACATTTATACCTATGCTTCTTTAAACAAGACGTCGGATCATTAAATATTTGGTTCTGGCAGTTATGTATACACAGAAAGAGAAAAACATTACTTAACTCTAGATATAAAAGTCATGGCTGCATACATTTTCACATATTAACAGTGTACTAACAGCAGGTTGCATTTTTACGTAACTCTTTTCAGGTTTTTACGAATATCTTCTAGATTTTAAAAAAAACAGCACGTTCCTAAACTCTCCCAAAATATAGTTCTCTACGAGTCACATAGTCAAAGTCGAGTAGAGATTATTCATCTATTCTGTGTACAAAACTATAAGCCATCCATGCGTTACTGAGAAGAGGACTGATGGCCTTTATTCCTACAACTCCTGTTTTCGAGATAACACATGTCACATCCCAAAAGAAGCTGTAATATATTTTTCCAGCTTCACTGCTTCTTGCTCTTTCCTTCAGTGGCTGGCAAATTGTGAAATCGGAAAAGCCTGCCGCATACTAAACTGTGTTCATGGCATGGTTTCAAAGTAGATGGATACATACTTAATGAAAGTATTACTTTAAAAAAAGCAAAAACAAGTAGCAACATTTACCCAGGCTAATATAACCAAGTGGTGCAGGATAGACACAATTTCACTAAATCCTTGAGTATACAACTTGCATGCCTTAGCAATTCAGCAGATGACACATTTATGACTCAAGTTAGTCATCGGTTTTAACAGAAAAACTAGAGCAAAACACTCAAGAGATACTTCAGTTTATAGAAAAGTTATTATAATAAGTATCACTGGCATACGTATTCAACACCTCCTCCACTCACGGAGGAGGAGGTAGTCACTGTTCATTCAATGACATTCGAATGAACGCTTTCCAGGCAAAACTGCTATTCAGCTATTATTAGAAAGAACTGCTTCTTTTGATGCATTTTGTCATATCCTAATCTTGGATATTTTTGAAAAATGGGTTGAGACTGGACCCGTTGAAATACTCGTCCCTGCTAGACCCTAGGCTGAACCGCTGTCAATTCAATTCAATTATATAGCAACAAATAACAAAAGCAGTCACCTCAAGGCACTTTATATTGCAAAAAGTCTACAATTATACAGAGAAAACCCCAACAATCAGATGCCTCCCTTTGAGCAAGGACTTGGTGACAGTGAGAAGAAAAAACTCCCTTTTAACAGGAAGAAAGCTCCGGCAGAACCAGGTTTAGGGGAGGGGCAACAATCTGCCATGACTTCTCTGTCTGCTCTTTTCACCAGCAGGTCACAGCAGATGATTTCATCCTCTTAAGTCTTCCTTTCTTCCTCCCCACCAAGGTTGCTTGATGGCACCAATAATCATCTGACTACTGGTGTTTTCTCTGTAATATTGTAGGGTCATTTCCTTACAATATATATTTAAAGAATATAGAAAGAATATTGAGACGACTTTTGTGAACCTACCTGGTTCAGATATCACTTGCAAGACAGGACTCATTTTATCTTAATTTTGTTCCCAAGCAAGTCATCCTGACCGTTGAATACAACGGATCAGTACATTGTCCATTTCTATAAAAACATTAAGAATTTTCTAGATTCCTTTTCTTAGCTGAAAGTAGTAGCACCTATTGTGGTGTTCTGCTGTGGCCCACCTACTTCAAGTTTCAATTTGTTGAGCATCAGATCTGCTCTGCATACCTTGGTTATAACAAGTCGGTATTTGTTACCATGGCCTTTCTGACAGCTCAGAGCAGTTAAAGCTATTTCCCTTTGACATCAACAAGGCACTTTTCCTCAGAGAATTGCTGCTCACCACTAATTTCTCTTCCTCAGACCACTCTCTATAAACCTTAGAGATGCTTGTGCAGGAAAATCCCAGTAGATCAGCAGTTTAGACCTGCCTGTCTGGCACTAACCTTTATTCTAATGCTCAGTTTGAACTGTAGCTGGTCGTCTTGACACGTGTAGAATTAGATTTTTGTCTTAACAAACAGCTGAACAGGTGAACCTAATGAAGTGGTGGGCAAGTGTAAATTATAGCATATCTTAGAACTGGTTTTCTGTACTTTTGGCTGGTTTGCACAAGCTGAGAAACAACCCATCATATATCTTGCAAAAGGGAAGTTTTAGTTTACACATTTAAAGGAAAAAACAAGGTTAATTAGAGAGCTCCACAGGGCTGTTTTTACTTACTAATGCTAGGTTTATGGCTGTGGTCTGACATTAAACAAACATTTTTTTCATGTTCACATTAATCTGCAAAACATGAAGTGAGATATGATATGGTCGTCTATTGACTTGAGCAGATCATTCTAAATAATGCATAAATATTCTCCAAGCATGCTGAGGGCCACATGTAGAGTAGAACATAAATCAGGAGTTGACTTGAAGCCTAATGTGCTGAAGTAGAATATTGCTCTGCCCTGCCAAAGGCCTTTTCATGACAAGGCCCAGCTACTGACGTAGCAAATGACCTTTTAGTCTTTCAAGCCTAAAATTATTGCAGGGTCCTTGACGCCATTGTTGCATGTATGCCACTTAACATCACTTTTCCTGTGAAACCAATGTGTCCAGTATGTGTATAATGTATCATATTACCCCAGCTGACCAATGAACCTGCTTTTCCATAACGCAGCTGAGAAACAGTAATACTGACTGATTTCCGAGCTCTGCCATTTAAAATATGACTTTTTGCACTCAGGCATAATAAGAAATCATATTAAACTCTTGTGCTGGTGACAGACTAGAGTAAGCTCCTTACAAAAGTCATGAGAGACTCAATTGAATCATTTATTGAGGGATTCTTAGCCTTTTTTTTTGGTTGTTGGAAAAATATAAGCCACTTTTTTGCTTTTCTCTTACCCACAAGGGGTCTCCCACAGCAGGTAGCTCCGCATGTCTAAGTTGGCAGATTTTATTTTTTTTTAACACCGGATGCTTTTCCTGACGCAACCCCAAAAGAATCAGCATCTCCTCCTGGGACCGAACTGGGAATCTTTCGCTTGATAGGCAAACGCATACACAACTACACGATGGAAAGATACACATTCCAAGTATTTCACACTTCTTAACACCTCTTGTACAGAACTACTTTTTTTAAATGACCTCACCTTTGGGTCATTAAAACTCACTTAAATGGAATTCTCATCACATATTTGCTGGAGCAGCAAAGTTTTTCTTTTCGTTTCCACCTTGCACTGAAACTAATGAGGACAGAGTGAATATATGTTTTGGACAGTTTCCCAAAAGCAGTTATTTGTCAAGCCTAACCAGACACAGCTCTGCACTAAGATCCAAATGGATTCCAGCAAGTAGACAACATTATTGTACATTACTGTGCTTTTTCCAGCACTACATGCTATATCTGACAGAAGTTTCAAACATACTTTTGTGAGAAATCTGTCGAAAAGTTTGTAATTTTGAGCAGATTTCCTCTTGTCGGAAAAATGTTCAGGGCTTCCTGGGAATTCATCAATTTCATCCTTTGATACGAATACAGTGTAACAATAAACCAGCTTTATTATTTAATCTCAGTATCAAAATGAGTTTGTCAGTCATGACTTTGAGGACACAGAGTCCACTAATTGCATTTCCTCCCACAGGTTATTAAAAAGATCTTGCCTGTAGAGATGGGCCATGATTGTAAGCGCTTAATCACCACTTTTGGAACAAGAAATAAAACATGGCATGATACACAACAGCACTTTTATATACACCATAGAGGGGCAGCAGGACTAAATCCATTTGTAGCTCTTAAAGAAATCTATAACATTTAAAATCAATTCCAACATCAACACCAAGTCAAAGTATGAAAGCTCAACAATATATGTGTAGAATGATTTAATACCTGACATAGATATACTGCATATGAAGGACTGACATTGCTTCCAGGTCTTTAACCTGGATTCTTTCTACTGGCCAGCAGGCAGCGACTCTTGTGGCTGAAATGATATCAGATTATTATCAAAGTCTTTGAGTGAATGACCCTACAGCTCCCTTCATGTATGACTTCAGCAAACACTTTTATTAAAGATTTTAGAATCTCAAATGCCAGTGTGACTTCTTACTGAATATAACATGATGTTCATTTTGTGGTCCCTGTAAGAGTCAAAAAGGAGGATGAAGTAAGATATGCTTTAAGGCGAGCCTATCGAGTGACTGACAAGTTATTATACGAGCAGTGTCGGCTTTATTGATGGGCCTCGGGGTCCAGGCCCACCCAATAATCACTGTGCCTCCTCAACAGAACCCTACTGATACACTTCAACTATGAGTTACACCAATTCATCAAATGTGGTAATGAAAGCTGCTGTGGCCACATTTGTCTCAGCGTGTACTGTGCATGTGTGTTTGTAATTGTGCGTAGTGTTGACTTGAGCGAATGTCCTCTCGTCAACACTGGCGGTCCATCCAGTTTACATGGTCTGCTGCCAAATCCTGCATGAGCATGTGCTCTCCTTCGATTTCTCATTTAGCTCCGCCCCCTGCTTCTTATGACTAATTTTTGAAACACCAGGACCATGATGGAGAAAAAGCTCAGCTGCAGGCTTCACAAAACCATGATCGGAATGGTGTGTAACTGATTACAAATTGATACACAATTTAAAATTTGTGGGTCTGTCGATCAGAATCCGGCACTGTGATCCTTCACCAGTTGTTTTTACATCACTTTAAAAAAAAAAAAAAAAAAAAAAAAAAAAAAAAATAAAAAAAAAAACTAAAAAAATTTAAAAAAAAAAAAAAAATAAAAATAAAATTTAATTTTTTTATTTTTTAAAAATTTTTTTATTTT